>JAUTXX010510476.1:0-21851 GCA_032273605.1 Panulirus laevicauda | reverse complement strand
GCACGGACAACTTGAGCTAGGTACCCACTCTATCGACCAAACCCAAGGGATGAATGAACAGCTGGGTTGACTGTGGACCGACTGCCGCAACCAGGATTGGAATCTATGCGGGCTCGACCCTGGGCGGCCCGTGAATGCGTCACGGTCAGGAACGCTAACAACACCACGGAAGACCATTTCTGACGTTCTTTTATTACCTCTACCTATCATAGTATATTCGTATTTCTCATTTTTCCTTCCACTGTGCATCCTTTCGCATTTTCCCACATGGACTTTCAAAAGCTAGACCCTCGAACAGCAGGTTAACTTGTTGGTCTTCCTGTAACAGCATATTATCCATGTTGCTCGTAATGCTATTCCAGATTTTGGTGTCATCCGCAACATCCTTTACACGACAATTTACAGTTTCACGGAAGTCATTCACACAGGAAAAAAACTGTCACCGAACAGACCCCCTGTGGCACTCTATTATCTACCAACTTCATTCTTATTTCTATCCTTGTACCTTTTTTTTTTTGTTAGAAAACTCTCAAGCCAACTTAGGACTTTGCCCTGAACACCTACGCTTTTGATTAACGAATTTGTCGTCTCTGTATCGAATGCCTTTTGGCAATAGAGAAATACTGTCATTGTATCTAATGATGATGGGTGTGGTAGCTCCAGCCTAAGTCCGTGTTGATATACTGTAAACAAACTGTTCAAAATGGGACACCAGGTTGTCTCTAACTACTGACTCAAACACTTTGAAAACTACACATGTTTATGCTAGTCTCTCACAGCCTACACAGAACCTATTTTCTTTCTTGAAAATCTGTGCTACCTGCGTTTGTTTCGTTTCTGCAAGGTCTCCCTCATCTAAATTTTATAAATATATGCAAATGCTTGGTTAGTCTGTCCACATCCCTTACGTAGCATCAGGTGTATCTTGTCCAAACCTGGTTATTTGGCTGGATCTAACTTTCTCAGTTATTTGTCATCATCATTTACTAAAACTTCAGTGTCCTTCATGTCTACCTCGCCACTGATTCGGTCTTCAAAATGTAGTAGGTCGCTGTGATCTTCCTTTACAAATACAGAACTGAAAAAGTCATACAGAATTACAGTAGCTTCAGCATCAGTCTTTTTTTTTGTTTGCCACCCTACTTCAACTCTCTTGCACCTACCTAAACTTTTGAGTTCCTTCTTAAAGTTAATGAGCTTTGCCAAAAAGTTGAGTTTCGCCTTCTTTACATATTTTCTGGGTCCTGTTTTTAACATACTCTCATAGTTCTAACGTATGACCTATAAACTCTGGTACTTCTAACGCAACTCATGTTTCCTCGTGACGTAGGCTTATCATCCACTCTAACCTTTATCCTTTTTTCTCTAATTTTTCTTTCCGGTATTAATTTGGAGCGTAACTAACTTAACGCAGGTGTAAAGTCTCGACTTGCTTGTTTTCCAGTTTCACCACCCAGTCGAAATTCATTAGAATATCGCTGAATCAGGTTATTAACTTCATACCTGCTCTTGCCCAGGTCCGAGTATTGCTTTACGTTGGTGGCTTCAGTCACAGACAAAATTTCATATCAAGGCCGGGCCTTAACTGAAATACAGAGAGGATTATGACAGGAGAAAATAACGAAACAAGGGAGAGGATTTACGAATTTTGGAGGAATATGATGACCTTTCCCCCTAGTGGTTCTACCTCTGTCATGTCAGTTACCATGTTGACGGCAACAATAAACACCTAATCAAGCGGGTTTGTCTCTCTTACACTCACTACTCCGGTAACAGTATCTACACGGTGATAATGATACATATCTTCTGGTTAAGAACCTGTATTGATAACCTGTGTGATCATCTCCGGTATAATATCTCTAATCCACTTTTGCTAAGTCCAGAGCTGCCAACTTTGTCAAATATAAAAAGAAACACGGCAAAAATTGGTAATTATGAGTACAAAGAAAAAATGAATTTTGCAAAACGAAACCTACAACCGTGCGCAATACATGCTGCACTTACAATACAGGAAATTGTGGTGTCTAGTGTTCAAGCTGTTCTCTTCATTCATTTATCTGCATGAAGATAGTCCACAATGGTTCATTTTAAAACGAACAAAGTATCTAGTCAGAAATGTTTCATTTCAGGTCCTCAAACTAAGTCAACAGAGGTTCTAATGTCTGTTCGTCCAGACATATTCAGACCTGGCTAGTGAGCTTTTTGTTATAAGCACAACGCACGGCCACTTCCTGGTGTATTCCAACCGAAAAGTCTGCTTCTTCCTGCTTGATTTTGTACCCAAAATAGATGCCATGATGAAGTGATTTCACTCAAAACATCAAAACATGAGGACCAAGTTTTCCCACGTGGGAATGACTTATATTTTCACCTGCAAACTCTTCCATTATAAATCAGTCATTGTCTCATTGTTGTTCCTTATTATATCACTTTTTAAATCTTTTACATAGACATTTGGCATCTGTAATGGCAGTATGAGCAATTTCACTGGTTCGTTCGAGACTAGCGGCACTAAATTTTGCAAGAAAGGATCGGGTTTATACATAGTTCATTTAATACCTATTAACTAATGGTCGAGGCCCAAATAAACTGATGTGATGATGTTACGTGCTGAGGATTTGGTTTTCTAGCAAAATTTTCGTTATTCCGCATCTATCATTGCTAGAAAATCTTAGTAAACCACATTCTACTACTTTGAAGAACAGCAATACATGGAAGGGAACTAATTTTTTTCTTATCCAGTTCTATGTATGATAATTTTGCGCGACTTTTTAAAGCCTCAGGAGGGCCTGGCCTGGTTACACAAGCTAAAGATATGATCGGACGGTAATATGACCAACCGTGCAACAATTGGTGCGGTCATTTCCGCGAAATGGTCGGAAATTGACCCAAGTCCGACTGTTATTTTGTACACTGCAGTAGTACTTACATGTGCGATGGGAAAGTACATTATATATTGAACAGTGCAACCCTGTGAACTTCCCTATATCACATACACAATACATAAACATATGACCAGAATCTTTTTTAAAAAAGAGTATTTTACTTAAAAAAAAGTCGTACTACCGTATTCATCTAAAAAAAGATAAATCAGGGAAAAATGTAATGGTTGGCAGCTCTACTGTAAATTATTCATACTCATGGTCGCCTCCTTGTTCCCCACTAACGTAAGAAGTCCAGTGAGTGCACTTATTTTCCACTATACTTGACGGTGACCTTTAGCATCCTCTGGACAAGAAGTGTCCAACTTACCCCCCCCCCCCCTCTCTCTCTCTCTCTCTCTCTCTCTCTCTCTCTCTCTCGTTAGCGAGGTAGCGCAAGGAAACAGACGAAACAGACGTTCCCCAACTACCCGTCAACACGTCTCATGACGTTCGTTAACCATAAACCAACAACCACACACCGCCTCCCTCTCTCCTTGTCTCTGTCGTAATAAAAAGTTGTCGTTTGGTTTTATTAGGCCATCTGCTCTGTCATCTCTCACCCAAGTCTCAGTCACTACAACAATGCGGGGTTTCATGTCACAGTGCTTTAAATTTTCTTACTTAACAATGCTTCGTTCACTGGTTTAATAACATTAATATATTCACATGCATGACAAACATCTGCAATCCCGTCTCAAGCACTCCTCTAGGAGTGTGCCTTCATTCTTACAATCTTTCCGCTTCCTACAACTTATGACAGTCTCTCTTTTCTCTTTCCTGCCTTAAGTGTTCTGAAATGTTTCCCCTTCTCGTAGCGTCACGCCCGGATTGATGATACACCAGTTTCTCCAGGCCGTCCCGTTCATACGTAGGTACGTATGTATATAAAGAGTGACGTCTACTGGTGGCTTTATCTCACTGCCCTAGTGGTAAACTGACTTGACCTCGGCCGTTCAGCCGAGACGTGGAAGCCATGAACCAGTTACCTTGCCTACACCGACTCTCGAGACGCCTAATCAGATCACTGTACAGACGAATGTCAGCAGCAAACTGCTGTTGGCTGCCCTGCTCTGCTTCAGGGCCTGTCTACATTTTGGACTGCCCTGTCCAGCTAAATTGATCACACTACTGAACCCTTAAGGTATAACGGCTGATTGATGGTGTTTTACAGTAATAAAAGAAGTTTTCGTTATACAAATAATGTAACTTCACAAAGGCAGATCCACAAATATGCAATTCATCAATAAAGTTTTAAGTGACTAGAAGTAACACCTGCAGTTAGGAATCAGTTTTATACTGAATCGTTTGAAACAATTTAGTCCGTGATGTTTGCTGGCTAAATGTTTGTATATGCTTGAGTATGCAGAGATCTAACTGTAGCAAGATGTTAACGTGTATGTATATGTCTGTTTTCTTATCTATGAGTTTCCTAGTGCTTGCTTCTCCTCCCTCATCCACCATCCTCCCATTCTCTCTCTCTCTCTCTCTCTCTCTCTCTCTCTCTCTCTCTCTCTCTCTCTCTCTCTCTCTCGTCAGCCAGGGGTGGTGTAGCTGGCCCTTCGGGACCCAGGTCGCCACGCACTCTGACCTTCTCAGTATTGACCACCACCAGCGCCCACTTACCTCCGACTCGGCCTGAACCAAAACACTCATCACCGATACTTTCATAAAATGGTAAAACGTCAGACGCAGACACATGAATCCGAAATATTAGGCTGATGTGGGTATATGATGGAAGCCTCGACAGCAGATTAACCAAACAGCGACTTCGGAAATACGTTGAGGAAAGAAATCGGTTCATGCGGGAGTCTGGGAGTGCAGGTTGAGGAACAGGTACGGGTAATTTTCCTTGTAGTGAAAGCCAGACGACGTGAGGGCAAGGTTAGGCACCTGTAAGCAGACGCATGGAGGCACGGGCAAGATGACACATTGACAGGTCTGGTCCACTGGCAGGGAGGATAACCAGGTTCCAACATGCACAAAGATATCGCCACATGTGACCCACACTCATACATGTCAACATGTGTGAACTGTACTGCAAAGTTTCATATGCCGTTTCCGGTGGATGTAAATGTGTGTGTAAGATTACTATTTGCTTGTTACAGGGAGCGACTTTTACACTCGTGTTGACCCATTTCTTAACTTTGTTTATATGTCTACTTTTGTGTATGTCTCTGCAGGGTGGCTAGGAGCGGGGTTCTCTGACACACCCCACGTCATAAGTCCTGCTCGACCCTCACCTCCCTGCGTATCACGAACAGTCCAGGCCATCCCAGCGCCACAGAAGCCTAACCTCAGGTCTCGACTGTCGCGTGGCCTTCTCTAGAATATGGCATACAAGCGTCATGACGGGTAACCGTATCCATTGGATCCTCATCTGACACACACAGACATCGTGCCGCAACCCCATCTGAGGCGAACAGTTCCGTGGTCACTGTGGCGATCGTGCCATACAGGCGAACAGAAAACGTTCCTACTGCAGCGAAGACAACGTGTGTCAACAAGACTTCTGATTTCCCTCTAACTTTAACATCATCTGGGGGTGGTGTAGGGTTGGTGATGGTGGTCAGGTGAGGAGCTGGTGGTGGGATGATGGTTGGAATGAATGATGGGGATGCGTGAGGAAGGACAGAGTGCGGGGATGGGACTGGGGAGGAGTGACTGGGAAGGTTGTGGAAATGGGAAGACGGATGGAGTGTAAGGATGGTACTGGGGAGACGTGACTGGGAAGGTCGTAGTCACAGGGAGATGGATGGAGTGTAGAAGTGGTATTTAGGAGAGATAACTAAATTGGACGAGGGGAGAAGGATGGAGTGTGCGAATGGTAGTGGGGAGAAGTGACTGCGTGGGTCGCGTGCCGCATAACGTCCCCGCCCACCATACACGCCCCTTCCCTTACCCACCACGTCTGGCCTCTCTCCAGCCACAACCTCTATGGAGTTGCTGTTCAGATGTAATTTGTGACCACATGCATTGTCAATGAAGTCTTGCCTGCTGACCCTATTACCCGGCCCCGTGGGTCGTTTGGACGACCTTTCCTCCACAGTCAGCTCAGATAGCCAGCCTGCAGGGTGCAGGGAAAGTACCCGATAGAAGAGATTTAGTCTTCGTCAGGCAGGCATGTGGCGCGACACGCGGGGTCACCATGAACGAAGTACACAACACTATGTTTTATACACTTAATAATTAAGTACACTTATAATGCTCTTGGTGCATCCTAGGTAAAAAAAAATAAAAAAGATACTTTAATATTTTAAACAGAAATTATACGGTGAGAATTATATCATGGGAATTTCGTGGATCCGGTGTTGTACTCACAGATCTAGAGGGCCTAAGATACCGGGGAGCGGCGATGCCAGCACGTGAAAGCACTTATAAGTTGTACAAATAAAAACACAGACACGTGTACACTCACAGAGAGACAGCGGCCAACACACCTACTCCCTCCACCGTCTAAAGAGGCACTGAACTGAGTGTAGCAGCAGTAGGTCGGCCCCAGTGAGTTATGCCCCATTCACAAGAGGAGCCGGTCGTTTCATCTTTATCTTCAACAGACTCTCCACGAACTTCGTCAGATGTTCATCTGCTGAAGCTTATGTCGATGAATATGTGAAATTTGCAAAGTCCATTGCATAAACTGATCTAAAAATAGCGGGAGAATACAAGATAAGAATGAACCCAGCCGGTACCTGGCCAAACGGTACGCCTAGTTGCCAACTACCAAATATTACGGGACCGTCTCACGGTGTAGCAGCATGCTGGAGGGCGACAGCTTCTGTCTTGTGGGGAACAGCCATAAATAAATACAACAGACTACGACTTCACTTTGAAGGATGATTTCCCAGCTAACGAACTGTCTACAGCAAATTTGGGTTCCGCAGTAAGTTACATGCCTCAAGGGGAGTAATTCATTTTCAAAGGGACCTCCATCATCAACTGGTACTGAAAGAATCGTTCTTGAGGTAGAACCTATCTCAAGAGGTAGTTTAATGCTTTATCACCGTGTGTGTGTAACGCCCGGACTAAATTGTCAGCTGCTGTCATAACCCTGTGGATATCTTATCTCCATCTCGTCTAGTAGTTCCGTAGACTAGTTTGCATGTCTTTAAATCATGACGGACGATTACGTCAGTGCTCTTCCCAGGCCAGTGTACCTGCGAGGGAATTTGGACCAAAAATGGTTGCAGTAAGTCTCCCTGTGAACTTAAGTCAGCCTAGTACGACCTTGATGTCTTTTACAACCCCTCAAAACCCACCATCATTTGCAATCCCAGTACCAGACATTACTCAGTGCCAGGCACCATTACGCAGTACCAGACATCATCATACAGTACCAAACCATCACTGTACCAGACATCATTATACCGTACTAAACACCATCATACAGTACCAGACACCATCAAACAATACCAAGCCATCACACTACCAAACCATATACAGTACTAGACACCATCGTACAGTACCAGACACCATCACACTACCAAACACCATTATACAGTACCAGACACCATCACACTACCAGACACGATCATACAGTACTAGATACGATCATACAGTACCAGACACCTTTATATAACCAGATACGATCATATAGTACCAGACACCATGATACAGTACCATACACCATACAGTACCAGACACCATTATACAGTACGACACCATCATACAGTACCAGACACCATCACACAGTACTAGACACCATCATACAGTACCAGTTATACAGTACCAGACACCATCATACAATACCAGACACCTTTATACACTACCAGACACCATCATACAGTACCAGACACCTTTATACAGTACCATACACCATCATACAGCACCAGACACCATTATACAGTACCAGACCATCATACAGTACCAGAAACCATCATATAGTACAAGACACCATTATACAGTACACTATTACACTGTACCAGCATCATCATACAGTACCACACACTATCATACAGTATTACACACCATTACACAGTACCAGACAGCATCACACAGTACCAGACACCATCATACAGTACCAGAAACCATCTTATAGTACAAGACACCATTATACAGTACGACACCATCACAGTACCAGACACCATCATACAGTACCACACACTATCATACAGTATTACATGCCATTACACAGTACCAGACACAATCATACAGTACCAGACACCATCACAGTACCAGATACCAACATACAGTACTAGTGACCATCATACAGTATTACATACCATCATGTCCCAGAAAAATAAATTAAATTAATTCTTAGTATAATTACAGATATACTTAAGATGTGTAATCTCACCATGGCTGTTTCATTTGTTTATGGCTAGGGTGGGGAGATATGTAAATACAAGAGTATTGGAAAGAAGTGTGAATATGCGGTCTGTTGGGGGTGAGGCAGAAACTAGGGAAAAAAGTAAATTGTTGCTGATAACACAGCACTAGTGGCAGATTCAAGTGAGATATAGCAGAACTTCATGTTTGAGTTATGGATAGTGGTGTGAAAGGAGGAAGTAGAGTATATGGGAATAACAAAAAAGGTTTAGCAGGGCAGAGGGACAGCTTAATTGGGGTGCGAGTTTGAATGGAAAAATTTCGAGGAAGAGTGTTTTGGGGTGTGAGTTTGAATGGAGAAAATTTGGAGGAAGTGTGTTTCAGATAGCTGGTATTAGACATGGTGGCAAATGGAACCATGAAAGTAGAAGCGAATCATAGGATGGGTTAGAAAGCTAAGCTCCACTGTGCATTGAGGAATGTGGGAAGAGACGTCATTATCTGGGAGAGCAAAAATGGATTTGTTTGAAGGTAAAGTAGTCCCAACATTGTTGTATATATGCCAAGCATGGGCTACAGATAAGAATATGCAGAGAAGGTTAAATGTGCTGGAAATGAAATGTCTGAAGACAAAATATGGTTAAGATGGTTTGATTAAGTGATGAAAGGGTTAAGAGAGAGGTGTGATAATTTGAAGAGTGTGACAGAGAGTGCTGAAATGGTTTGAACATATGGAGTGAATGAGTAATGAGAAGTTGACAAAAAGGATATGTGTCAGAAGTAGAGGGGAAAAGGAGAAGGGGAGACCAAACTAGAGATGGTAGGATGGAGTGACATTATTTTAGGTGGTTGGAGCTTCAGTATGCAGGAGGGTGAAAGGCTTTCATGGGATAAAGTGAATGGGAGCAATGTGGTATAGAGGGAGTGATGTGTTGTCAGTGGACTCAGCCAGGGCTGTGGAGCATATGAAACAGCTAGGGGAAACTGTAGAAAGGTATGTGGAGTCTGTTTATGGATAGGGGACTAAGGTTTTGGTACATTACTCACGACAGGTAGAGGAAGGATGGAAGCAAATGAAGCCATTTCTTCATGTTTCTGGTACTGCTTTGCTAACATGGGAAACTGAATAAGCATGAAAAAATTGACTACAAACTCTGCAGAGTTGTGGGATTGAATAGCATGAGCTTTATAGCAAGAAAAATTTTAGATACAATAAAAACTGGAATTTGGAAGCCGCTGACTTTGGCCAGATTGTCCAAGTGAGAGACATAGTGCAAGTCTAAACTGAAGCAAGCAGGCAGAGTATACAGGAAGAGACAATGAAAAAGAGAGGAAGGTTATGAAAAGAAAGTGGAAGAGTGCAGAGATGAGTCATTACCATATTTTAATTGATTTTATTTTTTTTTTTATAGAAACAGGGTATAAAAATATCTTTCATGTAACAATTTTATTTGCTATGATGGCACCAACTATTTCACCAAAAAGGTATATCATATGACATCTATTTCCCAATTTGGAGGATTAAAAAATTTATAACTGTATACTACTGACAGAGAAGGCTTAGGAAATAAGGAATATGTTAATAATTGTTTTAAACAAAGCCAAAAAATAATGACAACGGAAAACCAACCAGAGGTCATTTCTAAATATGTGGTTGGCCATGAAATATGCTCAAATCCATATTTTAGTCCCAAACCAAAACCCCTGATAGTGAATCCTATGGAGACCTTATGTGTTGATTTTTCAGTAGTTTTCAATTGGGATATTGTAAAATATTAAAGCATTCTTGTCATTACATAAATCCCTTTCGAATGGTATAGCCATCTAAAACTTCTTGAGGTGGGTCTTTGATTTAAACATTCTACTATTAAATGGTCCCACATTGTGCAAAGAATACTTTTATGCAAATAGTTTTTCTCTCTATTTTGAGCATTCACATGCTGTGGTTAATGTTTTGTATTCAAATAAGTGTTCAGTTTCTCTAAAATCTCTTTATTCATTCAACAAAAGTTCCTGCAGCCCTTAAGAACGGTAATCACTCAGTATTATAAAACATATTGAGGATTGTTGTGCTTTGCACGGCTAAATACTAATCATATTTTTGTTTGACAATATGAAATCTAAAGAAGCTTCTGAAAATAAGAAAGGCAATAAGATTGATTTTATAAGACTGTCATAAATAATAAACACATTGCATCAACAGAGTGCTACCCATGGAGCACTACAATGTGCCACATTGCCCTTGACGTTCCTCAATATTAATTGCATTTAATTTACATTTTTCATTGATAAGCTGTTGTGCTTTAAAATGGCGAAATTCCATAAAGCTCCTGAAAATGTCAAGAGGCGATTAATGATTAATGTGCTTATCATAAAAAGTAAAGAAATATTATTAGCAATGCACCCCTTCTGAGGCATCACTTGCACACTATGTTGCACTCTTACCCTTACAACTTTAAATGCTAATAAATATCATGATAATTTACAGTAAGAAAGAGGATACTTAACAGGTTTTTCATTAATCTAATATAAATTCAACTCAGTTTCTAAAAGCACCCAATATTTGACATATGTGTTAGTGAATGCATATACAGAAAAAATTATATCTTGAAACAATTTTCTTTTTCAAAGGTTAACATTTTAACTGTATAAACTCCACTGTTCATTATCTGAGTCTTCATTATCCAAAAATTAACAGATTTCTACATACTGGTGATATTTTTGTGAATTTCAGATTTTTTTCCCTTGAAAAATATAAATCTTCATTGATATTATGGCATAAGGCATATTTCAAAAGCACACTGAATTGTTTTGTTGATATATTTCAAAATTATTGCTGCAACCACTTTAAAGGGAAATTATCCTTCATGTTTCTGTTCTACACAATTAAAATCAGTCACTTTTTAACTTCTGTCTGTCACTTTTGTATACATTTCCAATAACACTGTAAGTTTTATAAAGATGGGTAGAAAAAATAATAACCATACGGTCTCCATAAGAATCCTCAATGGAAAACTGGCTTAATTTTCATGTACCCTAAAAATCATTAGTAACATCTATTGCAAATTCTACAAATCAGATATGTTGATCAACAAATTTCCACATTTGACTTCTGATCATAAACATAATTTGGAGTGATTTTACATTGTTATTTAGCCTATGTCATTTAATAACACAGTATTACCCCTTTTAACCTTACAGACATCTCTTATGGCAATAATTTTGACAAAATTAAATGACTGGATTAATACTGATCACGATGCTCACAAAAGTTTGATTAGCAAAACTGTTAGTCTGCAATGTAAACTGCAATGCAATACCAGTTAGAACTAAGTCCTGTTTTTCTATTACAACTATTAAGTCCACCAACACTACAGAGTACTTAAGTTTTTGTGACAAACATCCAAAAGCAAAGTAAGATCAAAATCTAACTTTCATTTGATGATTGGATATTACTCAAGTTATTTGATTTGAAAGGATGGGTAACTAATGCCAAGTTGTAGATGGCATACTTTCCTAAGTAACAGCCTCTACAAAATTTTCTTTACCACTAATAACACCGTGAATCAAGATTATCCAGTATACTAATTAAATTTCTATGCTAGTTTTTAATATATAGCATAATCAGAACACAGGCATTCACATACAGTTGTACTAAACTGGATAACCGGATTACGTCTTCATTTAAATCCCTCTTTGGCCTCAAGTTATGAAATCCCAAAGCAAGAGAGTAACAACAAGGTAAGTAACTATCTACCTATATATTTCTAATACATCCATAGTCATAATCATTAACTACCCATAACAGCACACTTACCAAACATGAAATGTAGGAAGAGAGAAGGTGCTTCTGGCACCCTTCATCTCCTAATAGTGATTCTGGCATCCTCTCTCCCAGTGAAGAATATTTCCTTGGGCCATATTCACAAAGCAATCCCATCTTATTGTCTGAAACACTTATACACTGATAAATTCTGTTTTCAACTCTTCCTTTCCCCTATTTTAACTTTTTACTTTGAATATTCTGGACTTATGACTTGTTTCAGATACATTGATAAATTCTGTTTTCATCTCTTCCTTTCCCCTATTTTAACTTTTTACTTTGAACATTCTGGACTTGTGACTTGCTGAAACAAACTGTGTTCTTTCTGTATACACCCATTATGCTTTATGCATAAGTAGGTGAGTGCATTACTTACACAAAACAAATTAGCATGCAAATTCCTTCATCTTTTAAGTGGTTTGGTTGAGTCCTCTACACTTGAATGCCTTGAAATGTGAACACTAGTACACTAAGACCACTTTTACAGTGATCTCACAGCACTCAGGAAATTAACCACATCAACCAGCCAGGACTACAGGTCACACTGTGTAGTGATGTATTTTTGTCTAAGCAGGGTGGGTGCAAGACAGCTGCAAAGTAGGTATTGTGTTTGTATAGTGAGGAAGGTGCATCTTGAGCACAAGCAGTCCTGGGACAACAAATGAATGCTTGTACTGATGAAGAGGTGAGTGGTAAAGCACAGAAATGTAAGTGTGACGTGTTTTCTCTAAAGAATGCAGCTTCAGAGGGGGTGTAAGTCTGATAGAATGGAAATTAAGACTGAGCTTGGTATAGATATTCAAGGTTTGTGGGTCACTTTACCATGAATGGGTCAAGTTTGTGTTTGCTGGTAGTGGGTGAGTGTGAAAACAGGTGCCTTTCAGTGTGAAACTCAGGTGTTTTTTGTATTTATGCAGAGGCTGGGGGATGTTTATGAAATGGCACAGATGGAGAGAGGACAATGCTTCTGCATAAAACCAGGTGCTCAGAATGTTATGGAAAGCATTTTATTCTAATAAGTAGGCATTAAATGCAGTTAGTGACTGTTCTGAATGCACTATTTTGGGTGGTTTGTAGTTTTATGATTGCTTCTGAAAGAATGGGTGACCAGATGGGTGAAGCAGAGTTTAGAATAATGGATAAGCTACATAAAGAGTATATATAGTGAGGAAAATGAGATCATGCTGAAAAATAATAAAATATTAGTTAAAGAACCTGAATATGTTGTCTAAAGGATTTAGGAGAGATTTTCCATGCTTAAGAAATTAATATGCAGAAAGCAAGAATTATAAGTAAAATCATGAATGAAACCTAACAGCCAGCAACTTTAGAAAATGAAGGTCAGAAATTTCCTTTAGTATATTCTTTGGTGAGTTGCAGAGATACAGCAGCTGCCTTTTGCTTGCTAAATATTTAAAGATAAGAAATATTCACTACTTGAAAATACGATGACAAGCCTATTGAGGTAGTTTATACCCACTGAGGAAGATTATGGGAAGTGTAAGTGGGCTTAGCTATCTCACCTTTTAAGGGTGACCAATAAAATAGTTACTTGAAAATTTTGTAAGATTATACTAATCTGCAACAAATGTGCCAATATGCAGTCCATTCACTTAAAAAATTCATATTTTGTATCTTTTATGCCTCATTTATGTTTTACAAAGGAGGAATACCCTGTTGTCATTCATTACTGAAATACCTCACAACTAAAATAACAAGCCAATGTCTAATTTATTATGCTCTTAGAAAAAATAAATAAAACATTTTTTTTTTCTTACTATTCGCCATTTCCCGCGATAGTGAGGAATAAAGTGTCATAAAACAGTAAGTACATAATCTTTCTATCTAAAACTCTGATACCCATTCCTTTTGTGAACTCCCTCAAGTAAAAGTCTCCATAACTAATGAACTCAGGTTCTGCTTCTTAGCCTTTAGTGCCTCACCCTTAACAGACCACTGCCAGAGGGAATCTCTAGTACAGTATTTTCAGAGGCTCCTACATAATGTTCCTACCGACTACTTCCATTTAATGTGTCTAGCTAATGCTACCTAATGAACTAATTATGATTTAGAGTATGTGCCCATAAACATGCAAAAAAAGGAACCCGGAAAAGTCAAACAGCAAAAGAAAAGATCATCAGGTTCTAAAACTCAGACATCACAAAATTAGATGACTATAAACATTAGAGGTTTAGGGATGTAAAAGTGCAGAAACTTACTTTAAAAAAGTGAGCTTTAAAGACAGTGTTCTGCAATGCAAAAGAAATAATTTAGCTGTAAAACTTGGAGACTGGAGATTATAAATAAAATCAATGTGCAATAAATATTATAGGTTTAAGTATGTAGAAGTGCAGAAACTTATTTTTAAAAAATGAGGTTCAAAGCTGGTGCTCTGCATTGGACCATATTTTCCTTCACCTAGGAATTAGTACCTGAGCTACGGAGGTCCTCCTAAAGCTTAAAAGTGTCAGTGTAAAAAACAAGTTGCCACCAATGAAAATACTAAAAAAAGGCAAAAAAAGCCTTGAGTAAAGTGAAATGTGGCAAGGCTGCTAGAGTGGATGATATTGCTGTTGAATTCATTGAGAAAGGTGAGTGTTGTTGACTGGTTGGTAAGGATTTTCATTGTATGTATGGATTGTGGTGATGTGCCTGAGGATTGGCAGAATGCACGTATATTGCCACTGTATAAAGGAAAGGGGGATAAAGGTGAGTGTTCAAACTGCAGAGGTATAGGTTTGACGAGTATACCTGGTAAGTTGTATGGGAGGGTATTGACTGAAAGCATCATATTAGGGAGGAGCAGTGTGGTTTCAGAAGTGGTAGAGGATGTATGGATCAGGTGTTTTCTTTAAAGAATGTTTGAGTAATACTTAGTTTTTAAAAAAGATGGATTTATATTTGTCTGTGTATGTATATATGTGTATACGTTGAAATGTATAGGTATGTATATGTGCGAGTGTGGACGTATATGTATATACATGTGTATGTGGGTGGGTTGGGCCATTCTTTCGTCTCTTTCCTTGCGCAACCTCGCTGACGTGGGAGACAGTGACAAAGTATAATAAATAAATAATAAAATATTTGGCATTTATGGATTTGGAGAAGGCATATGATAGGGTTGATTGAGATGCTTTTTGGAAGGTTTTAACAATATAAGGTGTGGAGGTGTGGAAGGATAGCTCCCAGATGCTGTGAGAAATTTTATCAAGGGTGTAAGTGATGTGTACAAGTAAGAAGAGGGTAGAGTGAATGGTTCCAAGTGAAGGTTGGTCTGCAGCAGGGGTGTGTAATGCCACCATAATATTTGTTTAGGGATAGGGTGGTGAGGGAGGTAAACACAAGTCTTGGAGAGCAGGGCGAGTGTGCAGTCTGAGGGAGGTGAAAAGGCCTGGGAAGTGAGTCGGCTGTTGTTAACTGATGATACAACAGACCTGAGAGAGAAACTGCAGAAGTTAGTGACTGAGTTTGGAAGTCTGTGAAAAGAATAAGTTGAGAGGCAATGTAAATAAAAGTAAGGTAATATATTAGGTTCAGCAGGGTTGTGGGACAGGTTAGTTGGCTTGTGAGTTGAATCAGGAAAAATTGGAGGAAGTGAAGTTTATATATATCTGGGAATGAACATGGCAACTTATGAAATCATGGAAGCAGAAGTGAAGGGATGCAAAAGAAATCAAACAGTAACAGACCATTGGATACTTCCAAGCCAGTTTGTAAAAGTGGAAGAAATCAGAAACTCACAAATAATGTAACGTGGTAAGAGTAGACATACAGATATTTCAAAGAGAAAAAACCTATAAACTTTTCATGTGACTAAAAAGGCACAAATATATATGATAAGTTGAGGATTAGAAGTGAAATATTTATCACACCTGCTCTTAAATGTATCTATGGTACTGTTTCAACTACTCTAATTGGTAAATCATGCCATATGTTAACAATACTTTTGAAGAAAAAGTACAACTCATTCACGGTAAAATGTTTGACCACAAATTTGTATTCACTTCCAAGAGTGAGATCAGACAAATTTACCCCTAATTAGCTTGTTAGCTCATGATAATCAAAACCTCTTAATAAATTTGAATACCTGTATTAGATCATCTCTTAAACTTCTCTTTCCAAGACTAAATAAATGAAGTCATTCACTTGATTCAAGGAATTTGTTTCTCAGTCCAAGAATCATCCTAGTAGCTCACTCTATGCCCTCCATTCTGTGTATGTTTTTTTTCAAACTGTGTGACTAAAAGTGCACACAATGTATTCAGGTTATAGACACACCAATGAACTGTAAAAAAATGAGGATAATTTCCTTGCATTTCAATTTGAAAGCCCTACCAACGAATCCAAGAATTTTGTTTGCCATTCTTAGTACTGTGCACTGCTTATTTCACATTCAAGTCTTTTTGTTCATTTACCTTTTTGTATCACAACTGAATTCCTACTGTTGTTTACCTTCTCATATTCAAAACTGATATGTACACCTTTGCACTTGTCAATATCAAAATCCATGTGCTACCTGTAAGCCTAGTTCATCACTCCATTTATGTCAGTTTGAAGTTGCTAATGGAGATTTTTTTTTAATTTATTTCCCACCTAAGTATTTTCTGTGAATTTTGATATCTTAAAACACAACTCATTATTAACAACATTAATATAAAAAAAAGTGAGAACTGGTCCCAAGACTGATCCCACTTGTTACAGCTAACCATTCTGTGGCTTAAGCATTAATGATGCCTCTTGTTTATGGCCAGTCAACCAATATCCTAACCACCAGAATGCAATCCCATCTATTCTTTGTGACTAAACTTTTGCAAATAATCTTTAATGCAGAACTTTATTAAATGTTTTCTGAAAATCTAAACATGATATCAATTGCTTTATTTTCATTATACATGTTAATTATATCATAAAAGAAATCAAACAGATTTGTCAGATATGAGCGATTCCACTGAATAACATGAATCATGTCATAAAAGAAATCAAACAGATTTGTCAGATATGAGCAATTCCACTGAATAACATGCAAAAAAATCATTAATAAGTGGTGGTCTTCTATATGGCTTGCAATTTTGCCCCAAATGATGATTTTCATAAGTTCACCAACTACAGACATAAGAATATTTGGAGGACAATTTCCGGGCAGTGATTTACCAACTTATCACAATTAGTGTTACACTGGTAAACTTCCAATCCTTTGGAACTTTCCCCATAACACATTACTTATTCAAAAGGGCAGTCAAGGGCTTAACTATCTATTTTTTGCCTCTTTCATTGTCCTTGGACAAAACCTACCTGGGCTTGCCATTTCATATACTTCCATTCCATTTAGTGCTGACAATACAGCTTCAGTTTTCATTTCAATGGAAATGGTTTTGGGTAATAAGTAGTTTCCTCGGTTGTAAATACATGTGAAAAAAAAAAAAAAAACATACAAGATCTTTCTACATTTTTAAACAAGAGGTACTCTTCATTCGTTACACTATCATTTTGACTTCATTTTGGAAAAAGACAATCTACTGTGCACTGACACTACTTTGAAAGTTTTACTAAAGCTTTTCCAAACTATGTCCACATTTTTTTCAATGATAGTAAGATCCCAGATTTACCTGTCAAGAGTAATGCAATGATCATTAAAATCTTGAAAGACTAAAATCTGGTATTTTTGAGGGCCTTTCAAGTTGACCAGCACTACACAAGTATTGAAAATTACCTTACAACAAATTTGTAGGTGATCATTTGTATGAAACTTGTCTCCAACATCAATAATGAGATCCATAATTAAAGCTAGAACTAAATGTAAGGCATTCTGATCACAATTTGGTTTCTCAACTAACTACATTAGGGCACTAACAAGCAAATTTAAGCAGAGCCCATTACTGGAGTTACTGGGAAAGGATTCTGCCCATTTAGATACTGGTATGTTAAAACCCCACCACAGTCGAATCATGTTCATTACAACCTCGTGCTAGCTACCATAATGTCTTTTGTCTACTTCTGGAGTCTGTGCAGGGAGCCTATAAACTAGCCCTAATGTTCTTCTCTGAAGTCCCAACAGTGTTATACAGATGCAAGGCATGGGCCCTAGATTAAAAATAGAACAGAACTGGGTGAATGTGTTGAAAATGAGAGGTGTGACAGTAAAAGTAGTATGTATGTGAAAGCTTAAGAGGGTATGCTGAGACAACCAGAAAATAAAGGAGAGAATGAGTGAGAAGAGAATAACTAAGAGTGGAGGAAACAAAGGAAGGAGGAGGTGGAAGGATGGAGTGAAAGATGCTTTGAAATATCAAAGCCTGAATAAGGAGTTTGTAAGGCATGCATGGGAAAGAGTGTAATGAGAGTGATAAGGTTTACAGGGGACCAATGTGCTGTCACTGGGCTGAACCAAAGGATACGAAGCAACCCAGGGAAACCAAGGGAAAGTCTGTTGACCTCTTTCTGGATGGGGGTCGTGGTTCCAGCGCATAATACATGAAAGCTACGGAGTGGGTGTGTGTACATAAGGCCATTCTGTCTTTTCCTAGTGTTATCTTACTAATATGGGAAATGGTGAACAAAATATATCTACATATATTTCACATCTCAGATACCCATGATTCAGTTATTCACTTCCTCGTACTATCTCAGCTAACTTAAAAAAAAATTGAAAGTTACTCTTCAGAACAGTTACTATAGTTACATGACTAAATGATTCATTCTTGTAAGGCACACCTCACTCTCATTTGAGGCAGCTCTAGCTTCATATACTTACTTGACAAAGTAGAGTCAATTGCAGTTTAACTTTTCAACTTTCCCAGTCTGACTTCAGAATCTGTCCCACTTTTCCTAAGCTTTGCAAATGATTCTGTCTCAATCCCAATACATAATGCTTCAATTACTACTCCCAAGAATGGCCAACAGTACTAGTACACTTTGCCATTAACTATGCTGTGCAGTGATCAGCAAGCCACTGATATCCAGAATTACTCTACAAATGCTAATTTTAGGAGCTTTTGCCATGTCTGTTTCTCTCCTTTTCTCAAAATGCTTTGGAACTTTTGTACTATCAGTTTCACTCCATTTCCCAACTTCTTGGAGCTCTATCAACATCTTCCCTAATCCTACCAATAATAATGTTCCTTTTCAAAAGTCCAGCTTTTCACCTTCTCCTCAGCTCCTGGACCATTTCCTTCGTAATTTATTAAGTCCTGAAGACTTCTCTCTATGACTAAAGCTTTTGTCATACATAAAAAGTCAAAAACTGTATCATGTTGAAGAATTTATGAAAGACAAGAATACAGTATTGATAACGATATGGCCCAGAAAAGCATATCATCAAAAGCAGAGAATGCCAAAGATTAAATTCCTTTGAACAATTTTAGTTTTTACCGTAGCCCTAAGAAAACATGGTAAAAGTGAATTCAAAAGTTACGTTTTATTCTTGATCATATTTTTTAATTCTGCCAGGCATATTTCAGCCTCTTCAGCAGCATCTTTATTGTTCATTTTCTTAGATAAAGTCCAGCCTTCCTTACAGCACCTCTGTGCCTCAGTAAGCATACCTTGCTGAAGATAAACTGTTCCTAGATTTACATAAAAAGAACCAATATCTTCACTTTCTGAAGTTCTTGCTGCTTCAATTGCTTTCTCTAGGTATTCAACTGCTTCTACATAATTCTTTTGCAAAGAACAAACTGAACCAATATCATTCAATAAAACTGCTGTTTGTGAATGACTAGGGCCATTTATTCGTTCACTCATTTCAAGAGCCTTGATAAAGTGTTTTTTAGCAATATCATATTTATTAATTTTAAGCAAGAAACGTGCATACCAATCCATGCTCATGGCCCACAGTAATAATGTGTCTTCATCAAGATCTTTCTCACCATATTTCTTTATCTTTTCTTCCTGAGTTCCTATGCAGAAATGAAAGCCTTCTACAGCTTTCTCATAGTCCATCACTGATGCATAGACACTGGCCAACTTCAAGCTTATTTCTACCACGGCATTATCATCCTCAGCTATACCACCTGCAAAAGAAGCAGAATTACAACAGTGAATCAAAGATGAAAGCCAATATATTATTTATTAATTTTTCTATATCAAATATGCCTTACACAATACAAAGCAGATGGCTAATGTAGAATTCTCACCCTACACTAGCATCAAAACAACTTTCCAGACATTTCTTCGTAATGATTCTCTATTAAACAAACTCCAATGACACCCAGTCTTTTGTCTTTTGTTTTCCCTTTTGTTATTCTTATTTACCACAGCCTTAATTTCCTTAGGAATTCATCTAAATCCATTCTTTCCTCATGCCCAAACCATCAAAACAATATATCAGGAAAGGCAAACCAATTTCTTCAATATACAATATCCCCCTCTGATTTCAATAATCACTCTTGTAAACTACAGTATGTCTGCCAGTTAACATTTCCATCCCTCACCAAAGTACTAGCCATCTGAATACCTTTGAGAACTATCTTTAAATTCTTAGCATATATTACAACAATCCAAGAAAAGGCATTACTCTATCTACATCTCTGATGCCCATTTCCTCCAGGAACTCCCACCAGGGGAGTGGCCACAGAAAAAGAGTCCACTCATCCCTTTCCTTACATGCCTCCCTCATATACACCATTCCACATATTCTTCCCTCATTTCTCTTCCTCCCGTACTCTTCCACTCAACTTGCCTAAGAAGGCATTACTCAAACACCTAAATTTTCATAACATCACTCTTACAGCATCCATCTACTCTCATATGGAACCATCTTCTTCAAGCTTATTTCTACCAAAGCATTATCATCCTTTTCTTAATCAATGTCCCAAATCCCTTCAAGATTTGCAGTAGAAGTTCTGCCAAAGCACTCTGCAACCACCATTTTTATCTATATGCGACAAATTCCAGTTTCTTCTTCTACCCAAACCAACAACAATCTTCATTTAAGAACCTTAAATGGAAACAATTAAAAAAATCACAAAACTGCTTACCCCACCCAAGACTATAAAGCAATCACTCAGTCCAGTGTTACAAGTGAACCATGCTTACCTTAGCTTCCTCTTAACTGTGCAATATTATCATATTTCAAGATACTTCTTCAACTATTCTATAGTAAGCCCTTTCTAGATCATTAAGACCATCCTATCTGAGCAATCTGTCTTTTACTTTATCAACTGCTCCCTTCATATACCAAATCTCTTGATTCTTTATTCCTCAATCTATCCACTATCTTAATTACACATTACATGCACGGAAAATAAGTTTACGGACTTCACCTGCTTTTAGTTACACCTCAAGTGAAAAGTCAGCTCTGGAAAGGCTGTATCATCATCAATGGATGAAAAGTAGTCTAATGAAGGACCTTCTCACTCCAACAGACCATATCAATTCCCAGCTAACAAGTGGAGTGTAAGCTTACAACGTGGAAGACTCATGAAACTGGTCCTGGGGTTATACAGGTTAGTAATAACATTTTTTGTACCTGTTCACTATTTCCCAAAGTACCAAAGTAGTGCCAAGATGACACAGAGAAAGGTCCCACTAGCTCACATCCACTCTCTACCTATCATGTATAATGCAACAATCCCAGAGCCTCCTGTCCACAATCAACACCCCAAGACATTTCTGTGATTTTCCTTGATCACTTCATATGCCCTGGTTAAGCTCACTGACAGTAGGGTGACCCCTGCATACAACATTACTTCCGTTTACTCTATCCCATGCACATGTCACAGTCCTTTTGGACACATCAGACCTTAACTCTAAAATTGGTTTCCATCCAACAGGAGAGAGAGAGAGAGAGAGAGAGAGAGAGAGAGAGAGAGAGAGAGAGAGAGAGAGAGAGAGAGAGAGAG
>JAUTXX010510444.1:0-11976 GCA_032273605.1 Panulirus laevicauda | reverse complement strand
TCAGGTGGCACATGACGTCATGATCTGGGAGATTACCTCCCAACATCTGAGCTTCGCTAAGAGAGAACCCCTACGTCCGGGCTAAGTGGGCATCAGACTCTCAACTTAGTGTGAGGTGAAAATTAAAGTCTGAAGTCCAGGTTAAGCACTGACGGAGGAGTTCCCGTGCCAGCGTCCCTACTTCGACCTGTGAGAATTCGAAGACAGTGTCTGGCGAGACTCAAGGGGCCAGGACCTGAAAGGGACATGGAAACAAGACGCAGATAAATGGAGTTGGAGGGAGTGTCTTCCAGAAGGTAACGTGGAATGACATCCTTGAAAGTACGTGTGTTGCCACGCTCGGGTGAGGAGTGGTATGTGACCACAGCAGAGGAGTGAGGACGACCCAGGACGACTGCTCTGTGTGTGTGTGTGTGTGTGTGTGTGTGGAACAGGACCCAGCTGGGAACCCGGATGATCGGATGCGAAATACGATCCGAACGACACGCTAGAATACGTAAGGCGCCGGCAAGCATATATGTGTGTGAAATATGGCCCACTCCAAGGGCGCGTGGAGAGAGAGAGAGAGAGAGAGAGAGAGAGAGAGAGAGAGAGAGAGAGAGAGAGAGAGAGGCTCCCGTATGACCAGGCGAGCAAAAGCGAGACACGGGAGAGCCAGAGCGGCATATGGAAGGTGGAGAAGAACGACCACCACGTCTGTTGGAAATTCTAGATTTCAAGATAAGAAACACATGGCTACGCACGTCCCCACGACGCTGGAGGAACCCTACGTGCTCCCTAGGACGTGGCGCACGCACCAGTGAGGGGACAGGGAATGGGATAATGGTGAGGGGAAAGAACAAGTCGTGATGGTGAAGGGGGAAGAGAAGTAAACAATGGTGATGAGACGTGAGGAACATGATGGTGACGACACACTACAGGTCCTGATGGTGAGGAGATACAGCGGGGCGGACGGCATACTGGTGGTACAGGAGGAACATGAAGATACAGAGGAGGATACAGCTGTAAGGAGATTAAGTCAGAATGAATGAAAGGGAAGACGGGGTTTGGGGATAAGGAAGGTAGGCGGTGTGTAAGGACATGCGATGATAGTGTGAGGAGTGAGGGAAGGGCGTCACACTAAGGTAACCGAACATGTAAGGTAAAGATAAGATAAAGGTTTGGTTGTGAGGTAAGGTAAGATAAAGATAAGATCGTAAGATCTGAAAAGAAAACTGAGAAGTGTGGGTAAGGCAGAGAGGCAGAGAGACGAATGCCTCACGAAAGCAAAGACACAGACACGAAGGACCAGAGGCAAAGAATGGAACTACAGCGGAGAGGAACTCGCTGTGGGTACACAGAGTAGACACAGAGGCGAGGGGACAAAGCAGACATCAGGAAGAGGAAAGACAGATGGACACAGGTGATAAGAGAGGTCAGGATACAGCAGGATACAGAGGCGAGGACATGAAGACTGAGAGGAGAAGAGACAGACCAGGAAACACAGGGACATAGAACATGACAGAGAAAAGAGGACACTCTATGGCACAGATGAGAAAGGAACGAACAATGCACAGAGGAAGTGACACAGAAAGTACTTACTTTACTGACGATGGTGTTCGGGGTCTTCTGCTTCCCCTTACAGCTCCGTCTCACAGCCAAGTGTCGTGTATAACTCCTCTGCTCAATCGGGCTGTTTAAGGCCGCAACTCGAAGGTTTGCGTGACCTCTACACCCTGGCTTGTCCAGCTTGACCAACCCCTTTATGACATTATCCAGTGAACAAAATCAAAGTGATCCTTAGTGGTTTCAGGATGACAATCAATCTCGACTATACCTACTGAACCTTTTGATTTCAGTTGCCATGGTATTGGAGAGGGAACTGTATCAGAGGGACTGCCTAGCCCTCTTTACCATCTTCATCACAACTAAGTATTCTCTCGTTCTTTCCTTCGTTTCCCATTTTTCTTCTCATGTACCCTAACTCTCACGAAGTGTAGAGAAGACATGCCTCCTCTGTGACCCAGCACCGTACGCTGATAAGAATCTCCATTCTCTTGTTGACAAAGAGAGGGAGGACTCCCCCACACCAGCAGCATTTGGCTCCACCCATGTGTTCCACCGTACCACAGGATCCACCTCTTTCCCCGTTCCCTCAGTCATATTCAAGGATGTGGTAGTTATTCTTTCCCTCCCTGTGAGACACCAGTTAGCCACCATTAATCTAACCTCTTCTACAAATGACCTATCGGTCTAACGGTGTTTCCACTGGACCTTTTACCATCTGTAACTGAATCTATGCCATCACTTCCGCTTCCCGGAAGAGACAGGTGCCTCATGGAACAACACACCACAGCTGCACACTCTCCCCGACATCTGCTTCCGAATTTTCCTCAACACCCACAATCCTCCGTCGCTTCTTCCTCCCCTCAAGTCTTCGACCACCTCACTTCCTCCTGCTACTAGGCTAGGCTATTGCTCATGGCCCCTACCCTCAGTTCCTCTATATCAAGAGCTTTAACAACAAATGACTGAACTCCTCCTGCAATGGTAGCAATATGGCCTACATCATCTGTGGTCGTGTTGGTAATGAACTGGAACTATTATAAACGTTGCTTCAACTCGCGTTCTCGATCCTCAAGAACATAACTCTGGTCACAGTGCCTCCGACACGACACCCTCCTCCCACTCCCTTATTATACCCTACTGGCGGTTCTGGCGAGCTCACTGCACCATCTGTCGAACAGTTTTTCGATTCTGGGATGACTAAAACATCTTAACAAACGCTTGTATGCAGAACGTAAAACTGGGATAACTGATTGGAATGTTAGAGACATACATCTTACTTCCTTCATGTCTATGGCTTGGTGGCTCATTCTGAATCCACCATATAGAGCAGCTGCTACGCATATCTCGCTGGGAAACACTCCATTCTACGTGACTCTCATCCACACTTATGTTCTGCTGGTCACTTTAGTAAATATACAATTCGTCATGTCGCACACTTAGTCATACGAGGAAATTGTACTAACAGATCTCTCACCTTGCCTCAGGGTTAGATGTCTCTCTGGTCCTTAGCCAAGAAGATCTCTAACATTTATCAGTTCCATCTTTCGTCTTCTTTCCGTCTCAACAACACTATTTTGTATCCTCAGCCGATAAAGCCACTTTCCTCCACTTTTCCTTTGTCTTTCATTTTGCTCCGAATGACAGCGACATTACTTCCAAAAGGTTTAACTCTCACTCTCTCGTTATTTTATCCACATTCTTATATTGCAAAGGTGCAAAGTGCAATCCTTAGTTTAGTGACGTTTGAGAAGTCGGCGTTGAAAGGTTTCCCCTCTGCGTGGCCTTAAGGAGTGACCACTTGATGTATCAGAGCGTGCTCGTCAATTCCTTTTCTAGCCTCAAAATCATTTTTCTTTCTTCCTCTCGAGCACATAAAGGATCCAACCTGCCTTGTTTGAAGATCGTTCTAACTCTTCTCTCTTCCTATAGTTTGACTTCCATCATTTCACATTCCGAATGTCTTAATTCTCACTTCCTCAAAAACACATAAATCGCATACTTTTCTTTCTCATTACCAACATGACTTGAGTATGGCAACATCTTCATTGCTAAATGACTGATGTCTGGTATGGCTGTGTCTGGATCTCTGGGGAGTCTTGTGTCATCGCTCATGATATTCAAAACTTCTGAAAGAGTCTGCCATAAGTAGTTGATATTCTCCCTTCCTCACTCTATAGACACAAAGATCCTTCAGTGTCTGTTGTATATATCTGAACCTCTTTGTATCAAAAGACCTTTCACTCCTCTGCAGTTGACTCAACGCTGAGCTCTTCCACTTCCTTGACACACAGACCTTCTCCACCAAGCATCCGACTTCCTTCTTTCATCTTTCTTCTAACCTGAATACGATCCTGGACGCTTCTCTCACACGGGAAGACGTAACCAAGTCAAATCTACAACTTTCGAGAACCAATTTCCTCATATCTATTTATTTCAAAATCCTCCTGACTGTCACATTCTTTTTAAAAGATATTCTTAGGTTCAAACCCTCGACTTCATCAATATATATAGTTCTTGAAAAGTCTATGACTCTAGAGCCAATTTAGCCTAAAAGATGGGGGAAAGAAAGTTCTTTTCGGATCCCAGACAATTTCCTCTTCGAAGAAACTAGACAGATGATGGATCCGACCGTATGGAAACTCCTCTCACGTGGGACCTCCACTTTATTTCTTTAACTTCGTTCTCGAGAGAGTTTAGACAAAAGCTGTTTACCTTATCATCTTAGCCATTTTCAACCTAAACCCCTTGTACTGCCGCGGTGTTCCTTCCTCTCCCCTTATTCAACTCTAGTGACCTGGGTGCTTGCCCGCCTCCTCACACAGTAACTGAGAAGTCAGTACGACTAACAGATACTGTGTTCAGTTCTGACAACTCCGGATCTAACCAGTTCGATGTCTGCTTCCTTCCCTCCAAACCAGACGGCAGGGGTCTGTAACGCCTCGATGCCTATACCATTTGATTAACAGCAGGTAACTCTTTTCCATCTCATCAGGCCCGACCTTGATGCAGACACTAATGCATAAGATCGGTGTCTTTTTGAAAGATTTAGATACATAAACAAACACTAAAATGTTTTCCCATACGAATGTTGGAACACATATCGCTAGGGTACATTTTGCAACACGAAACACATATCATTTATACGTCTATATATCTACACATACCTTGTGATGGCGAGAGAGGAAGACACGACAGGATACCAACCTACAAAAAGAGAAGAGAAGACCATTAGCTCGATGACCTGACACGTCCCAGGGATATAATGATGACCCATGCTGTCCAGATCACTTACATGCTAATGCCTGGAACTACATCCAGTGCCTCATACTTCACACTGGCTCGATAATCACCCAGTGATGGTTCTCCAAAGAACTCATCCCGGTTTCCAGGTCTTTCCCAGATGCTGATGGTCCCCCCAAGTGACACCAGTCCTTCCACTTCACTTCCCTGGAACGGAATCGGGACGACAGATGCTGCTGGACGGACCAGCAACGCTTGGAGGGGAAAATTTGATAAACTCTGATGAGTTTTCTGCTCCAGTCTTCGCAGTCTTCATTATGGATAATTCTCTGCTGGCTTTTCCACGGTACAGGACCTGCAGATGGCATTCGGGCTTCGTCTCTATCCCCGCAGCTCGTTCTGCGAGTCTTCGGTCCATGGAAGTGGATGGCTGCAGTTCGTATAGACCCGCCCATCCGGTGGATGCGGGCGAGTCAGGTACGCTCAGAGGGCGCCTGCCTGCCTGACTTACTTCTATGTTGTCAGAGGCCTCCACGTGACGTTCCTTAGATCCAGAAGATAAATCAACCCCGATCATCGATAATCTATCTCAAAACGTGCCCAAGTCCCTCTTGTTTATCAGTGAAACGATTAAATATTTGCAGGTCTTGCACTAATCTTTGCAGGATTTCTCAATTGTACACAAAGGCTCGAGTTTCATATATATATACATGTATAAGCAATTTAAACGTATATGATTGGAGAGTTTCCAATCTACTCTCTTGCCTAACTCTTGTGATACACTCTATGCATGAAATTATTCATCTTTTGTACATTTTCTCGCTGAACATTTTCTCTCTTTTCCCCCAGGTTTAAAATGTGATACACCAGCAGGTGCATGACAACATCGCAAGCGACACTGACGCATAGGTAATCCCTCAACACACCTACAAGTTCCTCCATTTCTGCTTTCATCTCGACTCGAAGTCATTCCAGGTAAAGTTGACAGTGAGGGGGACGTGTTCCCTTCCCCAGAGAAAATGGGATAACCTCTACTTTTCGTCCACTAACAAGTCCTTATGGTCTTCTTATGGTCTTTAGCCAAAAGCATCTGAGAGAGATTCTTTTGTACTACCTTTCCTTCGCTATGTCGTTCTAACGACACTATAGCTGTCTCTCTCACAGACAATGTAACTTATGGGATCTTTTTTTGTTCCTCTCTACCGACCAGTAGAGAAAGTATCTGAGGACGCCATTTCCAGTCCTTCCATCCTGCCAGTTCCTCAACCCTCTGGCAATGTCTTCAGTCCCCAACCCTTCATCTGATGGTACTTCCATCTGGTCTGTTCATTCACATCTGCGAGTTCCTTCATTTCTATCACTTCCTGGAACACCGTTAGGCTCTCCTATCCATGCAAGCCCAATACACTAGCCAGTCTCTCCTCTCTTAATCTCTTCCATGCTGCTGGGAATTCCAGACTTCAGCTGACACCTCCACTTTTGGAGGATATTCCAGACTTCAGTTGACACCTCCACTTCTGGTGGATATTCCAGACCAGCTGACACCTCCACTTCTGAAGGATATTCCAGACTTCAGCTGACACCTCCACTTCTGGTGGTAATTCCAGACTTCAGTTGACACCTCCGCATCTGGTGGATATTCCAGCCTTCAGCTGATACCTCCACTTCTGGTGGTAATTCCAGGCTTCAGCTGACACCTCCACTTCTGTTCGTATCCATATTTCAGGAAACAGATCTCAACTCACTTCAGCTAGCACCTTCCACTTCACCTAGCATCTTCCACTTCAATTAACACCTTCCACTTCAGCTACTTCCTTCAGTCTTCGTGCTTCAGCGAGCCCCCTTCCCCATCACAAAGTCCTCTTCCTCCTCCTCTCTCTTGCTACCTCCGCCCCAGCCATCTCCTCATCCCGCTCTCACTTCCTGTGGCCATACTGTTCCCTCCCTCTCCATCACCAAGTCAATCTCTCCCTCCCTCCACACTACCATCGTTTTCCAACAATAGGCTAATTACCCTCACCATCCCATCATTCTCCATCATCGAGATAATCTCCCTCACCATCCCATCATACTCCATCACAAGGTTAATCTCCCGAACCCATCTAATCCTTCTCCCTCACCATGTCAGTCTCCCTCACCAGGTCAGTCTCCCTCACTTCCCATCTGCCGCAATCACCAGCATCATCGGGTCTGTGCAGCGTCCCTTGCTACACTTGGGTCTGTGTCGCACCCCGTCTATTTCTGTATCACCAGAGCCGATGGCTCTCACCCTCCCACTGGCTTTGTGCCTGTACTCTCACCCTCCCACTGGCTGTGTACTTGTACTCTCACCCTCCCGCTGGCTGTGAACCTGCACTCTCACCCTCCCACTGGCTGTGAACCTGCACTCTCACCCTCCCACTTGCCACTGGTAGTTCTGACGAGACTGATTCCTTTGTCTCTTCTTGTCTTAACTTCCGTCGCCATTACCACCCCACTCTGCGTCCTCTCTCCCAGCTAACATAAGCTCCTCCTCCTCACCAAGGAAAGCTTAACTTTATAACACCTATTACAACTTTATAACTCTATAACACCTATTAACATCTTCCCAAGATCTCACACACCTCCTCTCTCACATCCTCCTTGTCCAGCCTCCACCTCCAGTGACGTGCTCCCTCCGTGTCATCACACAGGACTTCCTTCGTTAACAAAACCATCCCACACTTCACCGCCATAAGACTTACTTCATCCCCACAGGGTTAACGGCTCAATAGGGAGTGTAATAACCTCCATCCCACAGTGATCCTGCGCCTGCTACCCCACTGACCCTCTCCCATCTGACAGCAACGTTGTAGTGTGCTCCTCGCCAGCCACTCTTTGGCGGATGTCGCTAGAATGATCATAGCAATCTCGACCATCGGAGGTGCTGACTGCACGTAAACCAAGCTTTCCACTGGGCTGTCGTGTATGAGACGATGCTCAGTTTGGGGGGAGAGGGGTGGAAAGGTGTTCATCAACGCCTTCGCTAAAGGAGGAACGCTGTACGCGACCTACAGCGGGTACAGGAGAGTTACAGGAGGGAACACAACACAAGAGATGCGTCAGGGATCGGGTGCGAAACTTGTATTTCCAGAAGAACAAAGAAACTTGTCCAATCGGCGAAGAGGACAGGCTGGGTTCTAAGAACTTTCAAAACAAGTGAAGATCAACCAATCACCACTTGAGTCAAAGTCCCTCATCTCATTTTCTAAATGGGACCCACTCGTCTTCTCTTAACCACTAAATCAGAACACGTCCAGTGGTTCTCTATCTCCCGCACCAGTTCAGCAACACACTCGAACCAACAGCACGAGTAAATACGTCAAGAACTGCAAAGCTCTTCCTCAGTGGAACGGACGTACACACGCGAAAACCACATCATATACACCTGGAAAATCCCAGAAGACCTTCTCCTGAACATGAAGAAATAATTCCTTGTTGTAACGACGGAACATAGTAATAATAATAATAATAATAATAATAATAATAATAATAATAATAATAGCAAACAAAGGATACCTGTGACAACTAAAGCAAAAGAATGAAAACATAGAGAAAATACATACAATAACGATAGTGGAGCTAGAACATGGAAAATAAGGGGGTAAATAGACATTTTTACATAGACACCGAGTTAGTAGTTAACTATGTTCATTCTTGTTCACAGTGGCTGGAATGCAGCTCTTCTTGTAGCGATCTGTGCGTGCCTGGATGGGGCCCGATGCAGTTGTGGTGTCGAACTGCAACCCAGCGACGAGGGATCTCTTGTGGCTGGAGGTGACGGTGGCGGCAACAGCGCAGTAGCTTCTTCCTGATCTGTGATGGGTGATGGATGGTTGGAGAGAGTAGGAAGGGCTGGTGTGTTAAGCGTCTCTTAAATTGTGGTGTAAGATGGAATAAGGATGACCTTTGCATACTCCTTTCCAGCAATCTATGCAGTAGCCCTGCTGTGTGGGGGGATGGAGAGGAGGACCAGGCGGAGGAGGGACAAGTGAGTTTGGTATGGCGAAAAGTTGTGTAGATGGGGGGGAAGTGAGGAGTGTAATATCCGAAATAAGGAGTTAAGGTCTTAACGCCTGTATCACTCAATCTTCTTTTTTCCCCTCTTGTTTCTACCTCAATTATTACTTTCATTCCTTTATCACTCGAATATTCTTTATGCTTTTTATTTAGTTCTTCCTTTCCGTGTTTAACCCTCCCTCTTCCTTCCTCTACATAATTTTCACCTCTTGTTCTCTTCTTGATCATTCCGGCCACGTACATAGATGTAGACCTTCAGTTTACTGTCTTCAATATATTTACGTAAATCTGCAAAACTATGACGATGATACACTATGGAAAAATGAAAGTTTCAAAAATAGCTGTCATTTCATATTCATCAAATTCATGTTACATGTCAGCATAGAATATGATTTCCAGACACATATGCCACGTTTTTCAGTAGCTATGATATAAATGCAACGCTGGTCCTGGCCGCTGCCGGGTGTAATGTCCTACAAAATTAATCTTTTCTTGTGTTTACAAAAATGATATTTTCTGACTGGTATAAGAAGATAGGTGATCAGTTATCCTCTAAATGAACTTATAAAATGCATAGAAAACATAAAGGAAAGACTTTAAAGTATGTCCATAAAGCGTATTTCATCAAATATTAATTTGTGTCATTACATTCCCAGTACATCGCTTTCAAGTAGGAAGTACTTCACTAAGTCGTCTTTAAGTGACATTAAACTCTTTCCCCTAAAGTGGATGTCCAGTTCGGATCACCTTGAAAAAACACAATTTGAGTTTTCTACACGTGAAGGTATATCCTGTCCTCCATGACATTTATTCATGTCATTTTCTTTTTTCACGTGAACTCCCAAAAATTTTTTCGACCCTCTAGGTAGAGGTGGGTTGGGAGAAGAGGCTCAGTCTCCCCGAAATAAAAATAGAAAAGAGGCGAAGTTTTGTTGTTCTGTCTTATTTCTAACGACGCAGAAGGAGTGTTTGTGTTTTGCTGTAGTTAAGAGTTAAGAAGGGCTCTGGGGCCCAGGAGCTCGAGATAGCCAGAACCCCAGCAGGAGCTCCAGCTGGGGGGAGGGAGGGCGTCCTACAGCCTTCCCCAGGGACCTGGTCAGACCCTGGTCCTGAGGTGATAACCCAGAGGTCTCTTCTGCCTCTTGATGACCAGTCCTCCTCTTCCTCCTCCTCCTGTTGGCCCTGCTGGCTTCTGTTGCTTCTGCTGGACCAGTCGCTTCTGCTGCCTCCTCGTCCTGCTGCTGCTATTGCTGCTGCTGCTGCTAGTCTCTCTGCGTCTGCTTTCTGCTGCTGACCAATGTGGTCCATAACACGGTTTCTGCTTCCTCTGAAGTTGCTTCTGCTATCTGCTGCCCCTTATGATATCTCTGTCTCTTCTGCTGCCCTCTGCTGCTGGTCTTGTTGCTCCTGCTACCTGCTGGGGTTCACCTCCTCGTTCCTGACGGCTTCTTCTTTCCGCTTCTGCTTTCATCTTTACGAACAAATATGTAATGACCATGACCTTACATGAAATAGAAAAAAAATATTTCTAGTAAGCAAAAATTCCCTCACTCCAGCCATTGCAATAACCCCAAACATTTTCTTTTCCATCAATTAAATTCTAAGCGGATGGAACCAAAGGAAGGTTGACCAAACACGAGGGCTGCCAAGTCTGATTAAAAGACGTTAATTTGACTAATTCATCACGTAAGCCACGAAGCTTAAGCTATAAGTGTCTTTTCTATGGTACATCAAGGATGCGACGCTCGCGCCACTGTTTACTGACGGTGGCATCACGAACTAAAAGAAAATGAGAAGTGGCCATTAGATAAAAAAAAAAAAAAAGGGAAGAAGCGTTAGGAAACAAATGAAATCTACTTTAAAAACATTTCTATCACCATGTAAAAATAAATGTGGTTTCATTCTTTATCCAGTATATATTTTTCTGTAACTTTTATCTCTGCGGCACGGGCAAAAGCATACTTATTCAAGGCTCGGACGAAGGGCGAAATAAAAGGTGTTAAAGAGGGGAAAACAAAGGCAAGAAGGATTAACTTGAGCTTCTCAGGCAGTTATAGAATTGGATCTGGGAAGCAGATACTGGAGGATATGGTTATGTTCCTTATGATAATGTTATTGGAGGTTTTCAAATGTGAAACTTGGAAATAAAAAAGATTTAGAGAAAGATATAGTTGGAAACAGCGTTTTCGCAACAAAATTTTTGCTAGTAATCTCTTCCCCATTCCTCGATGCTGCTTAGTACTGATTAACGAGCGTGATATGTTTAGTGTGAGTGGAAGACAGAGTTTCAGAGTGGGGAAGCGAGTTGATATATGTACAATGGACTCATCGACGTAAGAGTGAGTAGGGTTCGATGGTGAAGAAAGATCATTTACGGATCAATCAAAAGGGAGGAGGCGAGAACCCTGAGGAACACCACCGTTGTTGAAGAGTAGAAGAAAAACGTCGCACTCTCGACGATTACTACGATGGAACGACCAGACAAGAACCTGTGAGGGAAAGAGAAGAGAGAAGTAGAAAATCCAAAAGGAAGAAGTTTAGAAAGCAAAGACTTGTGCTAAGCATTGACAAATGCTCTGGAAATGTCGAGGGCCATGAAAACATTAGCTAAATTCCTTGAGAGAGGGATTCTATCGCTCGCGTCTCCAGCCACCCACCACTTGTCTCCAGCTACGTAGGCAAGTCATCTAAGTTGCCATTACTGTCCTCCTGCAGATGACCTCGTCGTTCCCATGTACTAATGTCTCCCACCACCTAACCTCGACACGGACCTATCAGGGCCTCTGTTGTCATCATCCGGGGTTCCCATATACTCCCAAGCACCATTTCCAAATTCCACTCACTCCCACACCCGGGAGACGTCCGCTTTCTACGTCCTCACATCCGCTACAGTCCACACACACACACACACACACACACACACACACACACACACACACACACAGAGCAGCCCTGTGAACCAAACCAAACAAACAATCCTCCACCACTCCCCGGCCTATCAAGCCTAAGTAAAAAAAAAAAATATCGAGTCTGCCGGCCACGCGTCGGAGATACAATCCGCGTCACAATTACAACAGCCACTGTCGAAATTAGTCGCAGTTTACAACGTAGCAATAAAAAAACACATCCTTTGTGGGCGGCAAGGTCTCC
>JAUTXX010510433.1:0-10308 GCA_032273605.1 Panulirus laevicauda | reverse complement strand
ACTTCCCTGGGCGGCTGCTGCCTACAACCTACAACCCAGTATAAGACTGTATGAAATGTACTTCTGCTGTTTGTAAAGTGTGTAGCTCTTCTACTGCTTCGTGAATAAGGAATTGCGTTCTGTAGATAATGTCGCAAATCACCTCAAATTTGATGTTCAAATTCATACAATTGTTTCGTCTCCGATATTTGAATATCTGGTGTTCTGGTGGTTCGGGATCCGAACCCGGGTATTGGTCGAGGTGAAACTTTAGTTGTGTTGATCATGTCTTTGTTATTTCGTATGTTCAGAAGTCAGTTTGAAAGCAATAATGTTATTTTTTTTGATATTTTTGTGTATGTATCGTTAGCTTTGCTTGTTTATTGATTTCTTGAATCAGTTGAAGGTGTTTGGCTGGCTTATGATACCGTGTCTGGCCAGTTGTCTTTAAACAGTAGTGAGGTTCGTTAATACAAGGCTAAATAGGACAACGATCATGTCTTCTACTAACTAGACATAGTTCGAAAATCAGACGTGTGATGTTCAGATGGTTATAAGTTCACCACAACTCTGGTTTCTTGTAAATCCATTCATTTTTCTATCTATCAGTATCCACGTATACACATCTGGAGACTTAGTATCCAGGTGTGATGTATATATCATCTTCAGAATAATCAGCGAGTCGTAAATCATAGTTTGCATTGATTGCCCAACCCTGACAGTATTGGAAATGGTGAGGTACACTTAGATGATGAACAAGTGGAGGTGTTAAGACGTATACCAGACATTCCTGATCACCACAGCAATCCTGTGTAGGGCAACCATTTTGGCACGGATGAGATCGTTGCCAAAATAGCTGATCCTTATTACTGAGAGGCGTACGAGAGCTTGTGTTTGAAATCACTGCACGTGAGATATATCCTAGCCTGAGCTAGGTAACAATTTTATCGACCAGCCCCTAGAGGTGGATGAACAGCTGGATTGACTGTGGACCGACTGCCGCAACCAGGATTGGAACCTTTGCGCTCGACCCTGGGCGGCCCGTATCATGGTCAGGAACGCTGACCACTACACCACGGAGGTCCATAAAGCAAGGAATCTGACTGGTACTGGCATCACTGATAACAAACAAGGGTTGTGTATAGATGCAAAGTTATGCAACAAACAAAAAACTGAACATTACGATTCTAACTAGATACTGTAGCACAAGACTTCACAGGAAACTCATCATGACACCACAGATGGTTCCCAGGCGAGGAAGAATGTGAGGTAATGTCAACAATGCCAAGTGGGTCTTCAACCCGACGAAAACCACCAACTCCAACTGTCTGCTGCGGCACGGACCACCGTGGAAGAGACAACGAACCAACACATTTCAGAGTCGGTTTTCGTCGTGTGACGGACCTTACAGCACCGCAGGTGGTTCACAAGGTCCCCAGGGTGATGAACACTGCCACTTCCATAATCTCTGATGTTCACAGGGTCTGGGAAACATATTCTCTCGATCCGTCATGTATAAACTGCTGTAGACGACCCGGTGTTGCTGGCGTCAGAAAAAAATGATATGTAGATCAAAGTCACGTTTAACCTATTCAGGCTCAGTGTTATTCGGGTCGATTTCTGGTGACCGCGTCGCTCTTTTTTGAATTTCCAGAGCAACATCCTCGATTTCGATCATAAGATTGAAAGACTTCTTTTATCAGCTTTGAATCATCGTCATTTCGACTACGTTTGTTCATCATGGAATAGAGTACTCGAAAATACTGAAGGGCAGAATTAAGGTTATGCAAAATTACATCACAGTTTTTGCTTTGAGCGAACCAATGTATCGTCAACCATCTCAAGATCACAAGATCGTAATATAAATAACAGCTGGTACGTTTCCTAAGTTGACAAAGGATAATTTTCCTTTTCGTTTGTAATATATCCTTCCCATCAAAGACAATATACGAGTATATAGTCTGCTTTGCAATAGAGTACCCGTTTTGAAATGCCCGCGCCATCTACTCGACTGTCCCTCTGGTGGCGAGTACGGCATCTAGACGTAAACACGAGAAGAATTGCCAACTTATCACTTTTGTTCCTGGAGTTCGTGGCCAAGAGCGTTTTTAACACCTTTTTGTCTATTTAGCGCTAAACTTAGTGTTACTTCAGTATGTGACGAAAACATTAATTGAAAGATGTTACGTTATATAGGACGTTTGATCGAAACCTATTGAAATAACAAGGAAAACAGTACAACTATTGCACGTAATTCATTTTTATCGAAATGAACATAATCGAAAATTTTTAAATAGGTTCAGTCCGGGTGTATTCCGCGGGCTCCCCCTCCTCAAGTTCCCTGTTCAGTTCAGGTTCAGTTGGACTGTCGATGGTGACAGAACTATCAGTGGGTCATGAAGGACAAGCCATTACATTGAACGAACACAACAATGAGTAAGAAATATGAACATTATGGAGCAGAGTGGTTGAAAGACCCATGATATGAAAAGTGGTTAAGAAAAGTAGAGGAAGATGACAAGTACCGCCAATTGTCTATTGTCTGCCACTGACACTGAAAGACACAACAAAACAAGTAAACACAAGAAAGCTGAAGGGCCATTCAGCACTCAGAGACAAACCAAAATTCCGTTTGAAAAAGTGAGTGATGACGCATGGAAGACTGAAGGAAATGTATCACTATTCATTGCAGAACATTATTCATTACGTGTTATTCATCATCTCAGCTTTTCATTGCGTTTTGTTCATCATCTCAGCTGTTCATTAAGTGTTGTTCATCATCTCAGTGAGCTGTGCAAAGCACGATTTGCTGACAGTAAAGGATGCAAGAATTTCAAGTTGAAAAGGTCGAAGTGGAGTGAGCCTGACTTGTGTGTGATAGGATTGCCCCGCATGTTAACAGTGACTTGAAAAGTGATATAGACAATCAGAAATTTATCCTCTTAACTGAGGAGAGTAATAACATTACGTGAACGAAACTATTGGGTATCGCTATCCAGTTGTATTGTGAAACTAAGAAGATTGTAGTGACTTTCGTGGACCTGGTTGAGCTGACTGACTGTGATGCTAATGGGAGATGTGATGCCATCAAGAAGGCATTGTAAAATTATGGGTTAGAGTTACACAACCTGGTTGCAGCTGGCACCGACAATGCTTCTGTGATAACAGGTGTTACAGTAGAGTGTCTGCTAAACTCAAGAAATTCCTCATCTGATCCTGATCAAGTGTGTGTCTCTCATTCTTTATAGCTATATAACTATGTCTCATGCTGCAGCAGAGTGTCTCCCTAGGAACCTGGATATTATGATCAGAGAGACCTGTAATTGGTTCTCCCACTCTGCCATTCGCCAGCAAGGTACAAGATCTTTTCTTTGATCAATGATGGTCAAGCTCCATTGAAACTAATGCAGCAATGCCAGACTTGATGGCTGTCAATTCAATCAGCAATTGTCACAATACTGCAGCAGTGGATTGAACTTAAGACTCACTTTGAAATGTCAAGAAATGATGAAAGGTGTTACACAGCTCAGATCCTGTATGACATGTTTTGTGACAAGAAAAACTAAGCCTTCCTGATACTCATGAAGCATGTTCTTGGAGAAGTCCAGCATGTACAGGAACCAACCAAACTGCCAAGTGACCTTATGCAACTTATTGATTCCATAAGCTCTAAGGTCCTCATCCCAGGCAGAAAATGAAAGGAAGGAGATTCAGTAGAGAACTACTCAGACCCACATCCGCACTTGGGATACGAGTTTGAAGAGGAGATGGCACAATGTAAGTCTCATGATGAAAATGATATTCGAAGATGTGTAATGGAGTTGATGCCAATGTCCGTGTGTTCGGTTAATGTCATCACTGAGTGCAAGTGAACGCCTGCAACCCATAAAACCTGGAATACTGGAATCAGGAAAGATGTTACTGATAACGAAGGAATTCTCACACGTATTGAGTTCCAGTGGAGGAAGCTTCATCATGTATTGTGGAAGCAGACCGCTGGCGCCCCAGCACTCCGGGCTACCGCCTCGTCTAGGGATGCAACAGGAGAAAATCCCCTCAGTGACCTCTCTAAGTTGGCTATGACCGTGCTGAAAATGCCTCACTCCAACGCCGATGTCGAGCATATCTTTAGTCATATGAACAACGTGAAGTCGAAGCTTCGAAATAGAATAAAAAGTTTGAATACAATACTAACTATCAAGTATGGGCTAAGAAGAAATGGAAATTGCTGTTATGATTATAAACTTCCTAAGGAATAACTGAAAAACATTGGATCATTGAAAGTATACGAGTCATCACATCACAACCACAACCAGCAGGATCCTCACACAGACCACCACAACCCTAGGACGCCGAGGACGAAGAGATTGTGGATTGGAAATTAGCAGATCTGGAATAATGGTGAGTGTTTTTGAGCTAAAGCAGCCAGTCGTACTTGTTGTTAATAATGAGTCACGTCAAAGAGCAGAAATGATTCGAAGAGCATTATTACGATGTCATTTTATTAAGTCTCGCTTTTTTAGCACTGAAATTTTGATTTGGCAACTCTGAACATGATATGCGTAACTCGCCTTTTTTCCTCCAAATTTTAAGTTTCTTCCACTGTGGAAAATTATATATTGGTTCTCTATTTACTGTGGGAATGTGTTATCTGATCGGCTGGGCTTAGTAAGTGAAATATGTTGTCACTTTCATAGATATTACTGTTATGAATTACTTGATGGACATTACCTCACGCAAGAGTGCACTGACGGTTATTAACTCGATTTTACCATTATTACAGCTGTGTTAAATACCCATTAGGCACGCTAAGCACGGCCTAGGTACCCGTGCATATTGTGAATGAAGTGTGGACCATATAGATAGTCATAACCAAAGCTCAAGCGTCGAACGAACTCCCGCATGGCTCGTCATGGCGTCCAAAATATCCTTTAGAAATAGATGGGGAAACAAAGAAAATAGATGGACCTGAAGATTCACTTTCAGGAAAGGCAAGTCATTTTCTTTATATAACCTTTCACTCTTAATCTAGCTCACCAGCGATGTCGTATTAAAGCTATGTATAGTGATATGGTCTACATACCGTGTGTCACTCTCGAAGCCGGACTGTTCCACCCCAGCTGATCCTCTCTGCATGCCACCATCCTCTCAGTCACCTTGCTACACCCAACAACTCATGCCTCTGTGATTTGAACATTCACTCTTGTCCCCATTGCTTTTATACATTGGCACTATAAAGGCACTTTGAGCCTTACATACATTGAAAAATCCTGACAAACCAGTCAACAACATTGTTAACCCTCTCCAGAGAAATTGAACTTCAGTCCCATCCACTCCAGTCACCTTGCCATACTTCGTCATAAGCAAGGCTTTCACCACCTTTATTTTTTTCGCCAATATATTAGCCATGACTCTCGCTCCACGTGTCCCTGCGTCCTAGACGACCTACATCTGCTGCCTTATCATCTAATACATTTATCATTCCTTCATAATATTCTATCCATCTCCTCTTCGCCTCTTCTTTACCTGAACCAACATGATGATGCCGCTCACACCATAACGGCCAGCATGATCATGATGCTCACACAACAACGAACACTTCCTTGTTGCTCCCATTGATTCTCTTGTTCTCCCCACTATTCACCTCCTACTTTTTTTATTCTCTGAAGTTGGTCGATACTTACCCACCCCAACTGTCATTTATCCTATTTTTCATCCCATTCACATCCCTATTTGCCCCCCCCCCCCCCGCCCGTCTTTTCTCCCAGTATGCCAGTAACTTGCACTCCTCTCCTGCACGTAAGGACTACATATATCGCTTTTCCTATCCACCAGCAACCTACTCATCCTCAACGCCCTGATCTCCTTGGTGGAGAACTGAGCCCTGAGTGAGGTTAGGTTTAAACTGATCCCTTGTGGTCATATTGCTAGTGACTGTGGCTGCTATGGAGAAGGGCTTCTTAAAATTGGATGGAAACATACCTCTCATCAATGGCCTGAGTGTTGATTAGCTAGACCTAATAATGACTATCTTGGTTTTGATCACTTTTGTATGGTTGATATCATTCCAGTGGAATACAGAATCAAACGATAACAAATATAGACTTGTATGACAAATGGTATTATCCCAGAATATGAGGTGTTGAAATGGGTCATTATCAGTACATGTATGGGACATACGTTAGTGATCAACCATGTGATCTACTGAAGTAGGAGGTAATCATTCGAGTTCACTTATGTACACATGGTTAAAAAGAAATAGAAAGTATCTTCCTTATTGGCTCCGATGAATTTCGAAACGATCATTAAGACTCATATTTCTCGGTAGAATTGGTAAATGTGAGACAAATTTCTAGATGATTATGGTATCCTCGCTTTATATCTACCAAAATGTGAAATCAATGTAGGACTTACTTTAGCAAGGGACAGAAAATGTAGCTAACAATATTGAAATGTCATAAAACAGGGCTAACCTTGTGAGGCCAGACTAATGGACATTTCTCAGACTCCTTCGTCCAAAGTGTTATATTGTTTCACTCAAAAAGTGGTAACACTTTTTTGACCAGGTGCACAACAGTACATTTTTATGGAATGTTTCTCCACTATTGGTCAGTGTCATACGAAGGATGTTTTCATATAACTAGTAAAATATTTGTATAGAATAGGTTTGGTTCTGGTTATCTTAATGTGTTTGTGATTTGTAATTCATATACGTTGAAACTGATAACTGTGCTCAGTTCCTTAATGATTGTTTTTTGTATTTAGTTCACATTGTAATTAGTTTTTTATTTTCTACATTGGTGCTAACAACTGTGCTTACCTCGTTGATGTTAGATTTCAGTCACATAGAAATAATTCTATTTCATCGTTCATTTAATTTGTGACAGGTTTTTAATTTTTCCACATTGGCTGTGTAACTGAGCATAGTTCTTTGATATCAGCTTTTAGTTATGAAATTATTCTGTTTTGTATATACTCTTATTGTTATTCATTGCATGTGTCTTAAGCACCACATTAGAAATAAGGATTAAATCACCGTTTCAGACAGTAGTTTACGATAATATGGTCAGAATCGTTTAAATGACATGAAAAACCATCAACAAACAATTTCAACCAAACCAAACCTATTGTAACAACAAAGCTCGCTGGATTTCTGAAACAGTATCTCACTATACATACTATCCCCAATAAAGTTGAAATTTAGATTTTTTTCGAATAAACTCAGATCGAACTGAGTAATATTGTTTCCCATAGACTCCAGCTGAAGCGTTTTCTTTGAAAGCTTATAAAGCGTATAAGCTGCTTCACTGGTAAGGGAACCTTAGCTATTCGTGTCTGAATTATAACCATATGTGATATCGAAGGAAAGCCAGATTTACCGTACGTGTCTTTAATTCGGCAAAACACTAGAGTACAGATCGAGAAGCAGACCATAATCAAGGGAGTGAAATACATTCATTTGATGAGAGAGGAGACTAGGGGGCCGGGAAAAGCAGGCGACAGCTTAGAACGGCCCTGATTAATTCATATTTTCTGATCGAACTTACTTCACTCCTATCACTAAAGATCATTTTGATTAGGGAATGTTTTGTTCGTGTCATTCCGTTTATTGTAGAAAAAAAATTGATACAACTGATCTCTGCTTATGAAGACCATCTTTATGTATAATTTAATACGACAGCATATTCTGAGATATCATCTTTTCTATGTTCTCCAATTTTCTCAGTATTATTCTGCCATTAGGCGGGTGCTCAAAAAACAATGTCCAAAATCATCCATTCTATTTCAATCAAGCTTTTGTCGTCAAAGAGGCATCATCAGGAATCTACGGAAAAAAAGTCACAAAACTTTGAGATGAAATGTAATATGCAAACAATATGTATATAAGAAACAAACTTGGAAAATCCCACAGGACACAGCATATTATGAATAGTTCGGGAAAACTTTAAAAGCGATACAAAGTAACAATATATTTACGGTAGTATGAGCTGCAACGTAAATATCAAATATGGATAGAGAAATATAGAAAAACTTACAGTGGATTGATAACTCTACATATGCTGTCGTATTTATTTATATGTACATTTAGAGAAAATCTGTGTGTGTGTTTGTGTGTGTGTGTGTGTGTGTGTGGTGGACCAATGCAAAGTAAACATTAACCAGCTTTCTGTTGTTGTTGTTGTTGTTTTCAATTTTTCTCTCCACACTTTGTTTCACGAGATGAAGGGTGAACCAGATATCCTATAACTGCTTTCACTTTATTCTTAGAATACAGATGTTTTGGACACAAACACTGGTCATCTTCAGTTAGGTTGATCAAGTATCATACATCATCTTACATGAAGAACATAACAGGAATGGATTTGATTTTGAAATGCAATCTGGGGACCAGGTTTCCTCGAAGTTCGTGTGTTGTAACACACAACGTGAAGGCTCTTTCGTATGCAGACGACCTCACAACTACATCACAACACTGTGACACCACAGTAGCAACATCAAACATGCAGAACTACATTACGCAACTGGAACCCACCCAGGACACAAATGTCTGCATCTCCACAGAAGAATTCAATCACTTTTAAAATCAGATACACATGAATCCAGCTCACACCCCTCCATTTACCTTAAATGGACAGTCTCTCCCTGTGAACAAAACACCATCCATTCCAGGCATCGCGTACGACACACGCGACATTCACTCTCCACGTCTATAAGATCAACACAAACAAAGTAGATCCCCCCAGTGTTATATATGGCACAAGATTTGGAGAAAAAGATCTGTCATCATCCTGTGCAGACAACTAATTCGCTTCACTTTGAACCATGCCTCACCTACCTGGTCTTCAACCCTCTCGAAAGCAAATGTAACAAAGCTGCAAACCACACAAAATAGTGAATTCAGAACAATCATTTGCTGCCTAGCGACCAGAAACACACAACACCTTTCAAATATAACAAAAATCCAATACAGCCCTACTTCAAAATGCTCTGCACTGAATTCTATGCAATAGCACTAGATCTCTCCCACCCAAATCCCCTTTGTAACTAACCACCAAACCAACAATCCCCAGGGAGAACTAACAAAGTTATCCCAGCCTCACACCACAGTAACTACAACCCACAGATTACCCTCACCCCCCCCCCCCCAAAAAAAAAAAAAATATGACGCTAACCAAACACATACACGCTGAAATAACTCGACAACCACTAAACATCCGACCTCCCAACTCAGTCTTAAACTCCAGCCCACCAGACATACACCCATCAGAGACCACACTCCCCAGACAAACACGGGTCACACATTACCGATAACAATCTGGACATCACTCATCACTACACATCGTTTCAACATATCCCAGACCCTTCATGCCCACGATGCAACCTCCATCAAGAAGTGATCGAGCATTTACTCTTTATTTTCTTTAGTTGAAGGCTCCAGTCACGAACACAAGTCCACATCAAGGCTGGGCCTTAATTGAAATATAGAGAAAATTACGAAAGAGAAAAATAAGAATGCAGGAAAATTTTTTACGAATTTTGGAAGAAGTGAAAAATCTGTCTTTTATTAGGTGTCAAGTGTTTGAGAAAGACGCACACACGACATCACAACACTTCATGACCTGTGATCCTGGCCGGTGGACGTGGCTAGTTCCCTGAGTGCTGCAGGAACCTCAGTAAGGATAGAAGGGACTCCTGGGGAGGGAAGGTGCTGCCAGATATTGACCTGCTGGACTGTAAAGTACTCCACCACTAACACGGGCCCTAGCCAGAACAGCTCAGAGTATAAACAAACTCATGGAACCCAAGTTCTTGAATAAAAAAGTCATTCGTCGACCTACGTTATCTCGTCTTTGATCAAGAAATAGGTGATAACCATGATCAATGAATTGGTGATAACCATGATCAATAAATAGGTGATAACCATGATCAAAAATAGGTGATAACCATGTTCAATAAATAGGTGATAACCATGATCAATGAATAGGTGATAACCATAATCAATAAGTAGGTGATAACCATGATCAATAAATAGATGGTAACCAGTGCTCTTTATAAGTCTTTCCTCGAATAATTCGACGTTGCCTCACGAACGTATATCTCTGTTATCAGATGCACTGACCATATCATCCCTAAGGATAAACTGATAACTAAAGCTGTTCTTCACACTTATATCTAACGCTTAATGTAATCGCTGTGTGACACTTTAATAGACCAACCCACCTCACATGGACCTTGGGTCTGTGTACTCTGTATCTAAGTCTCTCTCTCTCTCTCTCTCTCTCTCTCTCTCTCTCTCTCTCTCTCTCTCTCTCTCTCTCTCTCTCTCTC
>JAUTXX010510422.1:0-11976 GCA_032273605.1 Panulirus laevicauda | reverse complement strand
CGGGGCATAACACATGACAGCAAGGGAATGAGTGAATGAATGTGGCCCTTTTTGTCTGCGTTTCCTGGTGCTACCTCGCTGAAACAGGGGATAGTGATGCTATTTCCTGTGGGGTAGGGTTGTGACAGGAATGGATGAAAGCAAGAAAGTATGAATGTGCATATATGTATATCTTTTTTCATACATATTCGCCATTTCCCATGTTAGCGAGGTGGCGCTAAGAACAAAGGACTAAGCCTTAGAGGGAATATCCTCACTTGGCCCCCTTTACTGTTCATTCTCCTGGAAAATGAAAAATGGGAGGGGAGGATTTCCAGACCCCCACTCCCTCCTCCTTTAGTCGTCTTCTACGACATGCAGGAAATATGTGGGAGGTATTCTTTGTCCCCTATATATATATAGATAGATAGAATAGATTACTTTACTAATATATTCTCTGCAACATACACAGTGACTAAAATGCATCCCTCTGTTTCACAAAACAAAGCACTGAAATCACTTTTACAACATCCCTCCATGTGTGTTCATAACATTTTTAGTGAAGGATTTTTCTCAGGTGTTTTACAACAAATGTTCAGTACTGATATCTTAAAACTTTTGATCTTTTGATATTTACAATGGAAGGCTTTTTCTTCTTCTTGAACACTAAGGTTTGAGTTTTCAATTATCAGGTGAAAAATTTGATGGCTGAGATGAGGCACAATTTCTAAACTGATGAAAACCTAAAAGTTTATTGTACAACTAAACTGTACAGTAAGGAGGAGTTTTGTAAAAGTGAGGCACAATATCTTAATGCATACATAAATGAATTTCAGTATACTCTGTTTTCACCACTTGTTACTTTATAACTACACTTTCACATCCTTTCTAACATGTTTGTTGCTTGGTTTCCTACTAAGACCTCTTGTAATAGGTGTAAAAGAAAACAGTGAGTTTCTGGTGGAAATGTTCACTGAAAGAGTTTTGTTTCTGGCAAATATCTGTTGTAAATGCAGGCTATTTCACAGATATACATGGAGAAAAAGTGAATGAGTGAACAAGCAAAGGTCTTTGATAGACTATGAAATGCAAAAGAATCTTAAAGATTGTACTGAATGCAAATGTACAAAGGAGAATGCAGATATAAGTATTCAGTCATGTCACCCCAGAGGGATTCACTGTCACCTTCTTAAACTCTGACAGACATGAAATGAATCTGCCACCATCTTCCTCAAACCATGAATGTTCAACCACTCCCTCTCAAAAAAACACCATCTGCACAAGGTATCACACAATGACACACATAGCATTCACTGCATCTTACACATCAACACAAAGGCCATAAATAAGCCAAACAACCTCAGAACATTAACTAATTCCAGTTCCAGACAAAAAAAAAGAATCCCTCAGTATCTACAAACTATTCATGTGCTTCGTCCTACACTACACCTCACATGCTTTGTTGATTACCCTTTGAAACCTAACAAAATTACTCATGACAGAGCACTCTGAACAATCACTGGTTACTAACAACCAGAAACACTCTCCACCTTCACACACAAAAAACAATCCAATAAAGAAACACCTCAACAAGCTCAGTAAATAATTCTTTCCATCAGCTATAGCCTTTCCTACCAAAATCACTTAATAACAAACCAAAAGTCCCAAAACAAAGATAAAATGCTCACCTCTGCTTCACTCTTCAGCAACATGTATATCCCAGATCCACCACTCTCTGCAAACCCTGCTCAGACTAAACACTTTCACACTGTAATGACTTGACAAGTACTAAGCAACTGCCTTACAAGCCCATTCATAAACTCCATTCTACCAGACATATTCATCTGAAATGACACTACCCACTTTCATGTCTTAGCTCTGTAAACCACCCATCTCTCCAACTTTACAAGCAAATCCATTCACCATGTCAAAAGACCCCTCATGACCAAGATGCAATATCCACACTGAACATCTATTCCTTAATTATCCTACTCTCACCCTACAAAGACAGTCACAGATCATCATCACATTAAAGAAAGCTTCTTACCAGAAGGAAGTCACTACATGATAATAAGAGACAATGTGATGGATACTTTTGCTTCTTGGTATGATGTAGGTAGGTATTTATGGTTTATATTTACCAGTTATGCAATGTTACTTCACATATTACAAGAAGGTTGTGAAAGATTAATTACATTTTTGTGTACTGTTAGTGTATTTATTATGGTAAATTCTTGCAATAGCACTTTGTGTTCCATAATAACACACAAAGCCCACTTATAAATGGTTGAAATCATGTAAAACCAAACGGTAACTAATGTGGATTTTTTATATTTTGAGTGTAAAGAATGTAGGAAGACTGGTCTAAACATTAAATCCGATCATCTTAATATTTAAACTGCATATTCTGTATTACAAGAATGTATTTTTACAAGGAAAGTCTGATGAGAAGAAAAGTGTGAGTGTGCAATATGTAAAATAAAAACAGTTGCATGATGGTCTTTATGTCAAAGCTAAGGAGTACATACTGCCATCTGTCATAAAGTTATGTTTTATCCCAGTGATAATGTGGTTTCAAAAAGATTGTCACAAAGTGCCAATTAAAGTGTATGACATACACTTTCCATGTGAGTATGGCAATCTATAGCAACATAAAGAGATTTTCATTTCTATTGCATTGTCTACAACCAATATAATGGAAGCAAACAATCATTTCATTGATACATCAGAAAAATTTATACCTGTATATTCTTATGAGTACAATATCATTTTACAGTAGTCAAATAGTTGACATTAATTTTCCTTTTTGTCCCTTACAAACAGTACTTATACAAGGTTATGATTAGCTTCTGTAGTGCCAGCATAGATATAAACTCTAAGATTAGTCTTAGCCCTCTATGTTGGTGATAGCTTACCCAATAAATAATGTACCAAGTGCCTTAAAAGAAAGCTAGATAATTTTTTCTTCCACAGCAATTGTCAAGAAATTATATTTTATAAGTGCTATATTGTTGATTGTTACTAAATGCTTTATCTTTAATAGGAGGGGAGGGAAGGGTGGTTTAAGGATTATTTATTATATCTATTTAATATATACTAAAGGTTTAATATGTATCTTATTATCAGATGAAAAGTCTGATATAAGATTGTTCAATTATTTTTTTCTTTTTTTGTGATGGGAACATGTATGTAGAACTTCTAATAAAGAACAAGAATTACTTGTTTTTCCCTCATCATTAAAAGTAATTTGAATCAAAAGAAAATATGGGTTTAATAATGAAACAGAAAATTCCTAATTTCATTACTTTTAACAGTATGATTAGTGGAGCATAGGGAAATTCACATAAAACCTTACACTTATAAAACTTATGTTTATCTGAAACTAAGAGCTAACATCATAAAACTTTTAATTATTTATAAAAGGGAGTAATAACAGACAGGAAATTAGCTTAATGACTAAACTACAGATTGTACAGATTTGCACAAAAGATATGTCATTTTTGTTTCTGCAAATGATGACACTTATTTTTGAGCTAATTCTGTAGTAACAAAATATTGCACTGAACAGTGAGAAAACATATCTATAATATGAACTACTATATACTGTGCAGTACTTACCACCAATGTATCAAAGGTTTTCATCAGAAGGCAGACTGATGACGTATCTTTATTTTTCCTAACTTCTCAACACTGTGTGATCAACTGACTGTAAACCATCATCCAAATAAGTATACTTCAAATTTCTATAATCAATATTTCATCTGAATATTCTCCATTTGCTTTACCTTTGTCTGAAAGTGAAAGAAAAGTAAAACCTTGTTCAAATTATTAATACAATAATGAGAGAATAATAAATAAATCAAGTTAGGCAATGAGATGCTATACTACAGCAGAAAAATTTCACCTGTGGGTACAATCAAAGGTCAAATTTCAAATGTCTGTGGAGCCAATAACCTCTAATGAAAGACATTATGGAATGCTTTAGAAATTCTAATCATGAGATATCAGCCACTTTATTTTCATCATATACAAAAATCAAGCAAATTTATCATACATGAAAAATATCATTAAAATCATGCTGACAAATGTTAATCATGCGTTGATCTGACAGCTGATCAACAATTTTGTCAAAGTATGTTTTTACATTTCATAACAAATATCAAGCAAATTGGACAATAATTTCCATTCAAGTACTTATTAGCTTTCACTAGAAATCTCCTAGATCTGTGGATTTCTTTCTGTACCAAGATCAATCATGAAGTAAACTACCTTATTTCTAACTTTTTTCATTGTTCCAAGGGAAAACTTATCAGGACCTGCCATTTAATTTACTCTCATTAATACTGATGGTATATATTGACTGCATGTTACAATGTTGCATAACGTTCTCCACTAGTAACTGGACTAAAGCTAGAACATGGTGTGCCATCAAAGGTGAAAGAGAGAAGAAAAAAATAAAATCTTATCTTGCTTTCATCCCATACTCAATGGACCAGATGACTTAGTAATAACTCTCATGCCTCTTACCATACAATTCTGTAGGGTTTCTTTAGCTATTTTCAGCAGTTCACATTTCATACTGATATTTATTACGAGGTATAACTTTTTTAGGGCTTCTATGCAAATATATGTAATTCAAAGCTCCCTTTTTGAGCTTCTGGTGTGCCATTTTCTTTGAAAACAGAGTTCTTTATTACACTGTCAACACTGCTTACTACTGGAAAATGTCTGTCTGCAACACATTGACACACGTTCCCTATACTACTTGAAGCATATTAAACCTTTCTCAAACTATGTCCACATTGTTTTCATTAACCCTTTTTATGCACAACTGATCTTTTGGCTTCCTCCACTAATGGACAAAAAATACCATCTTTTCTTATGGAAAAAAAATCTAATGAATTAAGAGAACCATTCCTAGTTCAGGAAAGACATATCTACCATACTGGTCAACCCTATGTATGTAAGTTACATTCACTTACATTTCATAACTTTTTATATGATTAGGTGCAGAAAAACCATCAAAACTTTCTTTTTGCTTATGAATTAAAGTTATATATTTGCAGTTCTGAAAAAAATTCATTATACACCAGATTGGCCAAACCTAAGCAAGGGTGGTGTGGATGCAGCAGTGGGTGCCACAAAAGTAGAAAGTCTCTAGAAATGCCACACAACCACCAACTGTTGTCATTAGTGGATTATCAAGGCCTCCAGGCAGCTTTAGTGACCTTCTTTGTTTGTGTCGTCATCTTTGGTTAACCAAAAGACCCTACAATACATGAGGAATTCATCTTGTGGTAGGAAAGCACGTGTCTCAATAATGGACAAGAGCACTCTAGTATACTTAATTGAGGACAAAAGTACCGAAGGGTTAACGATATCATTCCAGCCTTTGCTGTCATTTTACCCTATTATTTGGTGTGGGCTGACCACAGTGTTCATACACTTCCACACATGATTCTCACAGCCTTGCTGTGAAGCATATACTTGGAGGATTCAATAATTTCAGTGTTCAAAACAATCATCTGTTCTGATCATTAACAATTCTGACCAGCTTGGTTTTGTTGTTATATCCATTCATTTATTATAAATAATTCTCCCTCAACTTATTAAATGAACACAATAAAGTATAACTAACACTTACATCTTATTCTTTTCATTCCGAACTGACATGACTTCTTTCTTCTTGTATGTTTCTGCGTTGAGAATTACCATATAAAAATACTGTCACTCAATGTCAAACTCCTGAAGTGCAATGCAGTTTCTGAGGTACTCCTTAGCTTCTCACAAGGAATGTCACATTCATCTCTGGTTGGTCACGACTTCTCCAGAGCCCTGTTAGCCGCATGTAATGCGTTGCCCGGGTACCACGACGGGGACGTAGGGATGGATTTTGGTACCCATTTGTATATATACTACTTACTTACATCTTGCATCACTCAGGAACTGCCACATCCAATGGGATGGACTATAGGTCATAAAAGGCAGTGATGTAAGTGTATTTATATGGGACAGAGTGGGGCATCTAAGAAGTGTGTTGTGTCTTTCCTGTGGTTATTGCATCATGGACATAAGGGGTCCTGGGATTGAGATGGGTTGAAACAGTGTTTGCAGTAATATAGGAATGGGTGATGTATAGTGTTCATGTCTGTCTAGGGACTGATCCGAATGATGTATGTCTGGTGGGGTGGTGTTTAAGACTGAGTTGGGAGGGGTTTGTTTAATGCTTGTCAGCTCATTTGCGTGCAAGTGTTTTGTTGAGTGTTACATCTGCTGGGGTGGGGTGTTCTGAAAGTAAACATGACTGAAGTATGAAGCAGAGTTTGGCATTTGATTTCTACTTAAGGGTGGCTGGTTAGTTATGGAGAGGTTTGGGAGGTGCAGCTGCAAAGATTTGAGTGCCAAGCATGTTGAGGTGATAATATTGGGAAGGTCTTTGTTTCAATGTGTAAGTGTTGAATATTGCAAGTCAGCCAGGGACTTTTCCAAGTGCTCTGTTTTGCGTGTTTTGTAACTTTGCTCTATTTGTTTGTGAAAGGGTGCAAGACCAGGCAGGTGAGTGGAATGGATGAATTGTTTCCAGAGAATGCTAAGAAATTATTCTCGTCCATATCTAATGCCAGTTAGTGTCACAGGGCATTTAGAATGTGAGTTGCTTTTGTGTTAACATTATTAGTCTGGAGAGTAAATGTCGTGTGTGCTGCAAGTGAACCTAGCATAAGATGAAATGTAGACAGGCAGCTGGAGTGGGTGGTATTGCAATTGAATGCCTTAATTTGAGTAATTTTGAGTGATCAGGGCCTGAACATGCAGAAAGTGTGAAAGGTGCGCCCGGAAGTGTGAACTGGAATAATATGCTACCAATGGATTGCACCATGGCTTGTGAAGTGGCCAGGGGAAACCATGGAAAGGTCTGTGAGGCCTTGTTGTGGACAAGGGGCTATAGGTTTTGATGCATGACAGCTAGAAAATGGATGAGAGTGAATATGGCTATTCTTTGTCTGTTTCCAGCACTCCCTCACTAACACAGGGAATGGTGATCAAGTATGAAAAAAAAAAAATCTATAAGCTTTTTGGTGCAAGTATGGTTGAGATAAATGTGTTTATAAATATAGGTAAATCTACCTACTACAGATGCTTTTATTGACATAGTAAATTCATTACTATACCTCTTTGGATAATAATGCATTTCAAGTGAACTTTGAGGTTGAAAACAAAGTCTTGTAAAAAAAATTATGGATATATTCAAAGATAATACATATACATATAACTGATATGTTACAGCTTATCAACAACAATCACTTGGAGATAATCAAGAATGAATGTTTTTACGTTATTTTTTACCACATAACACTTCAGTTCCTGTAATTTCAAGCAAACATTATCGTTACTATCCAACATACTCCTATCAAACTCTGTTCATATGAGAAAATTTTGAAATTCATTTTAGAATGTTGCATAACTGGTTTCTGAAGCAAGTCAAAACATGCAACAATTCTGTTTGCATGATTTATCAAAAATAACATGCCCTAAATACACTGGTAGGAAAAGTATATCAACTGTAAATACACTGGTAGGAAAAGTATATCAACTGTAAATACACTGGAAGTAACAGTACCTCAACTGTGTGGCAAGCACTTGACCATGTAAAGGTGAAAGACATCGATTTTATATGTCCAGTGAGTCCATATGGTATGTATTTCAATCAACACCTTCAACTGTTTATGATGTGAACGTATTGTCAAACAAAAATTCATGTGGAAGCCCAGAAACTTAGAACAATGTATATAAATGTTCATCTGTTATCTTCTACAGTACCAATAAATCAGTTAAATATCTGGAAACTAACTAGAATTCTGATTATACAGGGCATCAAATGCTGACATCTACTTGTAAGTTTATAAATATATAGTATAAATTGAAAGCTGCTTCAAGATGAAAACTGATGTCTTGGACAATCTGGCTTCTAGTTTATGTCATCCAATAAAAACGTTTTAGTATAAACAACATTACATGTATGAAAAACAGTCAGCTGCATGGCATACCATCGTTACACTTCATGTCATGGTAAGGACGTCAGCATTTCATCTACTTCCCTTAAATGTGCAAGCAAGTTTTTACTTATCATCTTAGATAATGCAAACTTATTCATAAAGTTCAAACAGTACATATAATGAAAATAATCTTGAAGCACACTCATCACATGAGACATCATGAAGAACTTTTAAACACGTATCAATAAACCTAACAAAGTCTTTAAAACAAAAGTTCTAGAAGTGACATATATTACTTTTTCTTTTCATGGATATGGATGTGAATTATCTTTAATATATTTGTTTTACATCAATCAAAAAGATTATGATAAGACTGAATTTCAAACATTCTTAAATCTTTTTAACATTCAGTATTCAAATTTTCAACATAAAAACTCTATTCCTTATGGTTTGATCTTTTACACATTTTGGTAAGTCATAATGTGAACCTAAACCCTACAATGACAAAAACACATCACAACAATGAAGGTTCTGTAACTACATTTACAAAATGAAGCATTATCATTGGCGTCTCATGGAGGAAAGCATTTTTTTCTTGAACCATAGTTTATGTAAATAGAATGCAAACCTTAATAAATGTCAATAGAATGCAGGTCTATATATACACATTCTCATTCTTTTCATATTCATACTATTTGCCATTTCCCGCGTTAGCGAGGTAGCATTAAGAACAGAGAACTGAGCCTTTGAGGAATATCCTTACTTGGTCTCCTTTTCTGTTCCTTCTTTTGGAAACTTAAAAACGAGAGGGGAGGATTTCCAGCCCCACACCCAATACTATATCCAAATAATTCAGACGCTGCCCCATGACTTGATTATCTTGTATAAAAATTACTAAACTTTTCTTACAGCTCTATAAAATTATGCTCTAACAGTATTTGAACAGAATGAAACAATTCAGGTAGTATCTAACATTGTGCACTTAGCAAGTAATTTTAAGGGCTATTTTTGAGATTAAGATCTATAATAAAAGTGTTACACTAAAAGTACAGTAATGCTACAAAATTATTCCTTCAAAATTACTCAAAATATTGTGGTATGTTATGCTTGCTGTCACTTAAAATTTAGGAAAATCACCACTAAAAATTCATTTATAAATTTTAGCTTGAAAACATAAGTATCATAGTAAACGTGTCTCTTTAGCAACATGCTCTCTGTAACATTGCTGATGGTTGATGTTTAATTGTTTGTTGGCGAGACATTAAATTCAGTTAAGGAGACATCTGATGATTTACATGAAAAGGAAAGTTCACTGAACAATCCAGATTAAGATTACCACAACATCTCATCACTGGAACAAGAACTGAATATGGATGAGCACCAGATATGAAATATACAATATAAAAATAATTACAATATACGATATATATACAACAGAGCAAGTGCACAGAGTTATGTCAACCCCTCAAGAGCAAGGCACCTTTGAAAAGACCTCTGTACTATCAGTCCAAACAAACTAATGGCAGGAGGCAGAAGGTTGGGCTAGGAGGAATGATTACAAGTTACGTGAAACAAATCATGATTAGGAGTAACATCTATAATGTCACAGAAATTATAAACCCATATTCATAAAAGCCGAATGAAAAGTAGCTTGGTCATCTTAAATTTTCAAGAGTGAATCTACAGTATCTTCCAGTATACACATGTATATATGTATAGTATATACATAAAATATTTGTATAATAGGTATAACAAGAATAATGAACCTGAAAGAGCTTTTACCTCTATCAAGACCTTTCCTAATCAATGTTAAAAGTATCATAAATAATACCAGGAAAAAATCTAAAACTACAGAACTTTTGGGATACTGTGATTTTTTCCAAAATAACTGCTGCAATAAATTGTTAGGAGCAGAAAATTATGAATAACTTCATAAGTTTTAGGTGCACACATCAATGAGAGAATCATTATCTATGATTTGACATAATACAGTCATATAAAAGATGGAAGAAAGGGATACATCTGAGGATCACAACACATTTCTTTGCTGCACCAGCAGATACAAAACTAGACCATAACTGTCTTTATCTAAACTAGATATAACACATGTATACATGTGGAAGTAACATATTCTGTATATTCATTTCATTGAACTATGTGTAGCATTATTTCTAAAACAATCACACTCAACATCTAAATACTGTAACCTGGTTAATTTTTTCAGTGTGTGTGTGTGTGGCCACTCAATTCAACACCAGTTGTTCCAAATGCAAGTTGATGAAAAACCAGTTTTACAACATAAAATTCTTAAAGGTAAAAGGAAAAATTAACCCAAATACTCTTCCTAATCAAAACAAATACTGTTATGTCTCACTAAGTATTACAACTCCAACCCTCACAACCTTTCTGCCTCCAGCTAAACTTCTACCATCCTTTATAAATTCTAGGAAGCAGCTGCGACTTTGAGTTTGGACATCATTAAGAGTTGAAGATAAGCACTCTGAAGGGGACGGTGTCTGGCTAAATGAAGCAGTGCCTGTTCCATACTAAACCATTGACGTCGACGACCTGTAGGAGATGCACAATTATTTCATAAGTTACAGAAATGCATAAACAAGAAATAAAGTGAAAATAAATTTCACTACATTGCATCTGATCAATGATGTACAGTACATCTTTTGTCTTGTTCTTCTACATTTAATGTGAAGGGATGACAAACATTCATCCAATCAAAATGCACTATGCAAACTTATTTGAAACTTTAAATCAATCTTACTTTAAAAATGTAATCATAAGCACTACCTAAGAAATGTACTTCTAAACAAGCTCAGTATCACACTACAATACTTGTTTCCTTTAATATGCCTCACCAAGTCTTGCTTCTGGAAAATCTGCATGTTCCTCGGTGACAATGAAGACATATACTGCTGTCCGGTGCTTCTTAAGTCCTGAATGATGACAGGTCTGCCAAAGAAATATGAGTAAAATAAGCTTTAGATATGGCAATATATCAAAAACAATACTTTGCTGGTGCTGTAAACTTTCTTACTGTTTTCTGATTTGCTAGTGAACTGGTACACTTGCCTATCAAAATTCTCATCATGAAATACACTTTATGAAATGGGTATTCCAAAACCCAAGTTGTGTTTGTACGAAGAATGATTCACAACTGTAGTAATGCCTACCAACAGCCAGCAACTCAGCAGAGTGTAGCATCACTTTTGTGCTCACAAGACTAATAAAACAAGAAACCTTATTAAAAAATGGCTACAGAATTTCATAAAAAAGCAGTTTTGCCTTTTCATTATTACAAAATACTGTTTAGAGTGAATGAACCCAGACACAAGACTGTAAACCCCAAATCAACATGCATAAAATGTGCAATGATGTCCAGTGAGTGTGGGGTGGGGGAGTCTGGGTTTACATGATTACACTGATACTGTGCCAGGAGTTGGAATGCATGTCATGTTTGCCAAACCTCTTTGAATTCTACGTGAGATAGCTCTCTCTTAAGACAAAATGAAAGGCTGGGTGCTGTCTGCATCTGGACTGCAACCTATATATGACACAAAGGTCATTAAAGAAATATGAAAAACAAGAGGAATTGCATCATCTTACAAGGGGATCTAGGGAGACTCTAAAGTTGGTTTGATGTATGGTTGATGAAATTCAACCTGATTAAGTGTAAAGTAATGAGGATGGGACACAGAAAAAAAAGGCCTCAATATGATATCAATTAGCAGGACATATACTTCAGGATTCTGTGTCTCTGAGTGATGGAAACTTGAGAGTTAGCATCATCCCTAACCTGTCACCAGAGCTTGCGAGGTTGTGCCAGGAAACAAAGAAAGACGCATCCACTCACACACATATATCATTTTTTATATTATATTTTGCTTTGTCCCTGTCTCCCGCGTTAGCGAGGTAGCGCAAGGAAACAGATGAAAGAATGGCCCAAACCACCCACATACACATGTATATACATACACGTCCACACACGCAA
>JAUTXX010510412.1:0-11976 GCA_032273605.1 Panulirus laevicauda | reverse complement strand
TTGGACACAGTGGACAGTAGTAACTATCATATTATCATTCATCTTGATCTTAGTAAAGCTTGTGACAAAATGCCACACGAAAAGCTGATGAAGAAGGTCGAGGCTTACAGTGTTGGTGGTGAAACATTACATTGGTTCAGGTTTGGTCACGATGATAACCTCATCTATAGTACATCATTTTATAACACAAAATTTGTTACTTAAAACACAAGTGAACAAGTACCGTATCTTTCTCAAGAATTTACCATGGGATATCTAATTACATATTTGATTTTCATGTTTTATGATGATTATATGTTAGCATAACTGAATAGCTCTCTCCTTGTTTGTTATCATTATCAATCACGTCTAAAGTAATGAGGCGAGGTTTGCAACCATCATCATTCCGGAAAACTGTGAAATTTGAGAACTTTATTAAAAAATTTTCCACTTGGAACGTTTCCTACTGTCTTGTAGTTACTAGTCTCCCACATGCTGGCTTACCTCACTAATCTTAAGTTCACTGATTTGTTAATGACACATTATACCATCTGCCTTCATTCTAGATGCCTTTATTCAAACTTCCATGTAGTGGACTCAAATCAGCTGATCTATGTCTACTTTAACATAACTCAAATCATGTTTGCTTTGACCTTTTCGTGTCGTACCGCACTGCAATTAAATAGCAGAGATATTTTATGTTAAACAGGATGTTCCATTTATCATATTATGTCAATGCTTGTCTCTATGAAAGTAGGTTGTTGTAAATGTTTTTTCTCTTTTACTGTGTACCTGTCAATTTGGGCAAATTTACGGAAAAAGGGAGTTTCTAGTTTTTTCTATAATCATACATACACACACGACATCGAACCACCACACTGTTAATTGAAACAAATCGTGGCCACTGAAGTCTCATAATGCAAAGAATTATGCTGCTCTTCAGTTCGTCCACAGTTTTAGCTCTGTTGTAATGCATCTTACTCTGAGTTAACCACACAGAAAGATACCTGAGGCAACACTTTTCAAACAAGATGATTTCTCAATGGGGTGACGTTTCATGACCGCCACGTTCACCCGACCCAACAGCCCCTGAGTTCTTCCTGTGGAGTTATCTCAAGAATAAGGTGGACTGCAGCAGACCTGAGCAATGTAGACCAACAGGAAGACTGTAATTCATTACATTTGTGGTATACTACTGGCTAGACTTTATGCTTCAGCGATCACTGTCAGTACAGTGTTATGAATCCTTAAACCGAATGGAAAAATCTGAAAGATATAATGTTTTGAAATATCTTACATTAACGGATGATTGAATAGTTAGAACTCATGTATCAAAATTTGCCCATTTTCTTATATTTCAGGAATGAGATGGTCACGTGATTATTGGAGCACCCTGTAAATCCAGTAAATTCATATTATTCATAATTACATTGCAATAGATATGAACAAAATTTACTGATTAATAAGCAAACACAACGTTCAGGGAAAATTAGCTTTCCTTCATTGTGGACAATTAAGGTAAGATTTCAGAGTCAATAGCGCTTCATCTTTTCTTGAGTTTAGACAAATGTACCAGACTTAAGTGATATTCCCCGCTAGCTACTCAGGCAGTGTCGAGCATGATGTTATCTCAAGGTTGAATGTGGCCCAACTGAAGACTACAGTCAGGCAGGTGTGGTGGTCTGCACTGGGTGACAGTGACAGCCACCGTCTGGCAGGGAAGATACCAGTCCTCCTACTAAGAACATGACTCTGGTAAACACACTAACGAGGCTCTGTTATGAGAAGAGCACATAACACAACTACATATAAAGTAGCCGCCACTGGATGTAAACAATTCCAGCCAGCTGAGCTGTATCAGGACAAAACTGGTTTCCAGTCATGTCAACAATGTTCATATCCGGCAAGTGACTGGCACCATCCTTATCATCACACAAGTAACAATACTTGATATAAACCAAACGGACAAATAAAGGTTATTCAATAATTGTCACTCGGATTCCATAAACGAGTTCTGAATATTTAACTCAATATCATTCTGTTGTTCACTACAAATGCATCTGACAGGCAATATTTAGATATTTTCTTTTTCAGTTGATACCACATGTATGCGCGTTATAGTTTATCGATATACCGCCAGTATGGTGGACACGTAATCTCTGGACAGAGGAATAACCATTGGTAAGTTTATACACGTTATAACATATATGATGATAATACTCCTCTCCTGTGGATACTATCAGGTGAGGAGAGCCAAGTGGACCTGGTGTTACCCAACTTGACCCCATATTACCATGTAGCAGAGCATCATCAGCTGAGGGTTCTCTGGTCCTCCACACTCAAGTATATTCTAACAAACACCTTAATGTGGTTCCTCCCGACCAATGTTTATGTGGCACTTCAGAGAAGCACATACACACATTGTTTGAGGATTTGATTAAACAAGTTAGGTAACTGTGGATCGCACTACTTATTCGTGCTTTGGATTAGTATTAGATTGTGAATCTATTGTTTTAATAGAAAGTGGATATTATTTTCTCCTACCCCGCATTAGAGCCTCTAAAAGCATGCAAGACAAAGGAGATGAGGAGTATCAGTCTGAAATTAAGAGCAGTGAATATAAGGCCACAAGGAACATTCGAATAGAATTGTAATTTTCATCAGAAAACCATTTGTAGTATACCCCCACTCTACAGTACTTCCTTGAGAGTCATCTACGTCCCACGCAAGGCCTCACGTTGCATTGACTACATAAAGTCATCTACACTAATATGTGCGAGAAACTCTTGTTGGAGGTTGCAGAGCCAAGCTCGGTGGGCAAACATTACGTCAGTCACACAAATAAGATAATTCCTCGCGAGGACCTCGGCTGGAGCTCTGAGGGTCGTGAGGCGAGGCTGGAGCTCTCTCGTCTCTCATAACAAAACAGTAGGAGACGTTTGGATAACCTGGCCAGAGGCGGAAACCAGATAGATATACATGAAATGCTCAAACTTGGTAACACAATCGTAACTCTGAACAACTGTGTTGGTGAATATTGTGGCACGGACGACCTGCACTCAAACTGGTGACAACCTCCACCTGGGTGGGATTTTACCTCTAGGGTCAGATTAGACTAACAGTTTGTGAGGTGAGAGAAGCAGGATATAATGTTACTTCCAAATATATCAGGTATTATCAACTGGAAAGCTTTCTCCCAACATAGAAAAACATTTATGTTTATCAACATGACTGAAATTAACTTCACAATCAGACACACAAAAAGAGGTTTTACGGAAAAGAAAAAAAAAAACGTTACCATAGCAGAAAAATTTACACCAAAAAGCCACCTAAAATCTAATTCATAATTCTGTATCAGTGGAAAGCATTCCAGTTACAGCTTTAAAGATGGAAGGATCATTCAATGTAATGGGACGACCAGCAGCCTTGTCCTTCAAGGTAGACCATCACAGGTGTTCAGGACACAACCAGCAGAGGGTGTAGCGAGGGTGAGCAGAGAGAAAGACGGTACTGAGACAGGAGTGAGGTTTGGCAGGGTGGGTAATGCTGAACAGGTAAGAAGGTACTACAGCAGGGGAGTACTGGAAGAAATCGAAGCTGGGGCTAGGATAGGGAAGGTGGATGGAGCTATAGGAGAGTAGAGCTGTGGGTAGGATAATGCTGGGGCAGTTAGGTGAGGATTAAGTTAGGGTGTGGAATATGTTGATGCTGGAGGAAACGAGGAGACTAAGACGTGGCTAGAGGAAGTGAAGAGATGTGAGCTGTGGGGAACTGACGGAAGATGTAGGTAATACAAGGGATCAGGTTAACGGGCAGAGAAGTTGGGCGAGGAAGATGATGCTTGGATGGGTGGATCCGAGGACTTCATGCAGGATGATGTTAATGCAAAGTATCTACGACCAGATAATGATGACAGATTAATGCCAGAATGCGGGGAGGTTAACGCTGGCACAGGTGGGGAAGATTTGATGGCAGATGTGTGGTGCTGGCTAAGTTGGGGAGGTAGGTGCTAGTAGAGGCGGGGAGGTAAATGATGGCAAGGGTGGGAAGGATGGTGCTGTCAGAGGTGGGGAGGGATATATTCACTCATTTGAGCTCACGATGATACATTGCTTCATAAGAGACAGTTGAACATATATAATTTTCCACTTTAGCCAAATATCATGCAAGCATTCCAGTCACACTGTAGATCGCAATGTACAATACTTAGTTCTTATATCTTCATGAAGCTCAGAAAGCAGCCACTCTGAGTATATACCAATTATAGAACTAAGGATAAAATAAAGAACGAACGGTTTATTGATTTCAGTCAGTCATTCAGTTGAAAATATACAGTTGAGGTATGACAGAATTGGAGGCTCATAATAATTAGAAAATCAGTCACAAAGAGTTTAAGATCAACTTCGGGTTGGAAACTTTCACACTTTGGATAAGCACACGAGTAAGGTATATCTACATAGTGCAGGAAGTCTTACAGATAAAATTCCCGGGTTTATTCCGTATATATTTGGTGGTGATTCGTTTATCATTAAGTGATGCAAAGCTAGGTATTGGCTGAATTGCAACATATACATGCAATTCATGCATCTAATGATGGCATTAAGTGATGAATATTGTCTCGATGGTTACTTTACAGTAATATAGTAATTAAGACACACATAACTAGGGGAACTAAGCTATTTGCCTGCTTAACTGTGCAATAGTTAAGGGATTGTTTATGACATTCACAACAGTAGGCACAGGACTTTTCTTGTATCTGTCTCTAAGAGCACTGGTTAGTACATGGTGACTGAGGTGACGGACGTCGGTCAGTGGAGGCTGGGCGGGAAGGGGTCCTGGTGACAGGGGTGGCATGGTGAGGACCCTGCTGGTGCTGGTATCTGTCAGTGTCATGGTGTTCACACTAGACGGTCGCACCTGAAATTTAAATTGAAATATTATTTATTGATATACTTTCATCAAAAGGACGGGTTCGTATACTACTCCCCTCCTCATCTTCATCATCCCCTAGTGGGATTTGCAGAAAAATACAAGCATCATAGCTTTTATGAAGATATGTAGAGTGCAAAGAAAACAAACAATGGCCCTCATTTCAAATTCCTTGAACTTTTTACAAGGATGTTAAAACCTTGTTGCAAAGTTTTTGTATTATGCAGATCTTTTTATCACGCCATCATCAATCATCCAACAAACTTGTTCTTTTAAATTACTAATTTCATAGTTTCTGTATAACTGATTTTTTTCACAACTTAATACATAATGTTCTATGTCCATCCCTCATTTGACAAAGTTGACAGGGTCGACCACTCCCTCCACTTAACTGCCAATAATACTTATACCCCAGTCTTAGTCTCATTAACCATTATCCACAGATGTAAGGTTTGCCCATAAGTTACATTGATGTTATTTAACTCATGAATAATGTTATAAAGTCTCACTATGTTCAGTAATTACACCTATACTTACATTCTCCCATTCTTCTCTTATTCTTTTCATTTCATGCTTTATCATTCCTATACTCTTATAACTAATAGTATCTATGTTCATTTTTTCTTTGGCTTTTCTGGCCAACCCCATCAGCCACTTCTTTAAAATGAATTCCCTGCATGGGGTAAACCATGGAAAGGTCTGTGGGGCCTGGATGCGTGGTTTCGGTGCATTACGCATGACAGCTAGAGACTGAGTGTGAACGAATGTGGTCTTCTTTGTCTGTTTTCACAGCGCTGCCTCGCTGAAGTGGGAGTTGCAATACTCTTTCCTGTTGAAAATTACTTTCATAGATTCTAAATTGTACGGTATTTGTAAGTGTAAGCGCGTAATACATCCTACGAACCATATAAATTCATTTGAAATATGTATCAAGACTGGCTTTAAGAAAGGAAGAATGACAAAAACTTGCTTCACTCTCCTGGCTTTACTGAACACAGTTTATGGAGACATACACGAAGATATCATATTGTGACTTGCTGGCAACGACTTAGTCCGATCTCCGAACATAACAAATCTCCCATATCAAAAAGCTGTTTCCCAGTTATTTCAGCTGCATTTGATTTTGCGGTCTTCAGTATATGGAAAATGTTTTTTCTCATGCTATCTACAATGATAATGAATAAAGAGCGATGGTTAACTTTCTCATATCCTCAATCAGCAATAAAACACTTCCACTAAATGTTGTTTTAACCATAAAATCAAATAAATTATTAACTCTAGATGCAGGCCAGGCGCCCCTCCGTCACTACTTGTGACGCCGCCCCTCGACCGTCACTAACATGTACCTGTAAGTCTTCATTATGAATACAAAGTTTTGCTGTGTAGCCATCCCAGAAAGTTCAAGTACTTAAGTTTGGTATTGATATTTCCGCTTTTCCGTTATTCAGTGCTGTCATCAATGATATGTAGTTATAAGTGTAAAACCTTCAGTGTATGAATATGGTACACTATACCAGAAATTTGTTTACGTAAATATCAAACTTTACATTATGTTTATATGTCTTGGAAATCCACCTCCAAGAGATATGTCATAGGTCACATGTATAGTGAGAGTCTATGTCGTCATAACAACTGACGATGGAGTTAAAGATTTTTCGGTTGGTTCTAACTTGACGTTGACGGTCTTCCCGACTCTGGCAGTAGATAGGCCAAAATCCCAAACAACCAACGTACTATCCAACGAGAATTGTAGATGTTAATCAGAGCCATATGTGTCCTCTTTATTTGTTTATGAAAGTACTATTAATGGTATGTTGTATATCAGAAGTGGTCAGGATATATGATTATGAGCCATTCTACCTATGTGTGATTTCTGAAATGTTACATGTGGGTGTGGGGACTCTCAGTCTGACCTGACTTCCATGACAGGTTAACATCTACGGCAGCCAAGGAAAGTTCCTGTGTTGATTGTTTAACTCGATGAGACGTAAGCCGCCAGAGACTATGGTCTTGTCTGTCACAGTGGAGGAGATGTGAAGAAAAAAGGCTTCTGGTAATATTTCAATTTACCCAGACAACCTAAAGAACCAAAAACCAAATTCATGTCACTAGTCTTTTTCCTCTAAGTATATATTGGCCATCATAAATCATATGTTAAGAAACTGATCGCAAAATTCAAGTGAGAAAGAAAAGTCTAGTATATTTCCATGGAAGAAACCCTCTTTTACCGAGAAAGATCATACACTTAGAGGAGCACTCAGTTATCACGGCATTTGTGTATCCTCCTTTTAAGGTACAAATTGACGCCTAGTCTAACTTTTATATAATGCTAACTATCAGGCCAAACAGGGGACCCAATTTCAAGTGATCAGTAGCTGAACACTTAACTAAAAGTACAAGAAAGGACGATCGTTATAAAAGGTCTGGACTTTATCAGTCTCCTGTGTTACCTTCCTCGGCTGAAATGGAATATTTTTCGGTTTGGTTCAGGATTTTGCATTATCATTTCTTGGACACTGAGGCTAAATGTATCTTTCTATCAACCTTCTGAAAGAACTATAGAGATCTTAAAACTCTCTGATGAACCTGTATTTCTGTCGTCAATCAGACATTAATGAAGGGAGGAATTTTAAGACGACAGCGCTAGGTTGTAGATTTAGTTTGCGCATGAATAACGTCAGCTAAGTAAAACATTACCTGTAATCCAGTGAAAGAAAGATTTATTGAGGAAAATCAGTAAAAAAAATTGCATTAAAAACTTTATTGCAAAGAAATCACTGCTTTCCATTTCTAGATGATCTGACAAAGAACGACAGATGTTTGAAGTTTCCTGAAACAAATGATGAGGTGAGGTGATTGGCAATGATGCTCTAGCCTTAAGTGGTATGAACATCTATCTCTGTGTTCACCTTGGATCCTGAGGTGACTCAGATCTTTCACTACTCCAGTGGAAACTTATACTAACTAGTTTGCTTCACTAATGAGACCATTTGGTTCTTGTGTAATGTTACTGGTTCTGAATCTGGTTTCAACCCCTTTGCAGCTAGAGGCCATGAAACTCTGCTTTTAGTGCATCTCGAGGATTTGTCACTGGTGCCGTGTTTCATGAATAGGAGAACTCCAAATCTAAAGTGATAAAATTGGAACGTTTTCAGTCATATCTTTCCCTCTATCTTTATTCTTCCTCACACTGGTAATATTATCATAATCATCTATAGATGGAGTTAAAGACTCCAAACATCGTAAAAGCAGCCTGGTCAAATTCATTTGCCACTTTAGCGTTGTATGCAATACTTCATCCTGATTCTGCTACCTATTAATATCTAATGATTTCATACAAGAGTATAAAGCATCCGTCTTATAGATCGTTACTGACTAGTACTTCTTCTTTTCTTGTTTCGTCGTCTCGTTTTGCTGTTGCGATGCCTCTAACACTCCAGGGTAGATCTGATCACTCACCACACTTGTAAGCAGTAGAGCAGGAACCATGTAAACTGAAGACTAACCAGTAGGCAGGTGATCGTAAAGGATGTATGAGATTACTATCCCGCTCACTGTTGCTCCTGGCAGTTTATCCTCCAACCAAGAATCGAGTGTGAACATGACCTGGGTTCTGATGCTGATACTTTATTAGCTCCATACTGTATTACAGGAGTTTCCTGATCCTTTTATCCCTTCACCATCGTTAAGGATTAATAATCGATGTATGGCAGAACATTGCCATCTTTCTAGAGGACAAGTATAACTCAAGATACATAAGTCGAGAGAGTCACTCTAATGGCAAGCAGATCATCCACTACAGTTGGATTCTTTTTCTTCTACTTTCTTCATTGAAAGGACTTGGTCATTTCAGTCGTCCATCCTTAATCAATGCTGCATTCGCGTCCACCTTAAACAGGATAACATCATACTCATTAAATGAGACTTCCAAGCACCAGACTCCCACTTTTATTTTGTAACTTACTCTCATTATGAGACTTTTAAGCTGATGAGCTAAAGAAAGCTTTTCCATGTCCTAATCCTTTCCAACCCAGTCTACTGCTGACATCAGCAGAGTTACCATTATGTCAATGGTGAATTTTCTTGAAACAAATTGGATATGTAGACTCATACCATAATGATGTTAATTGTAGCCGATCTCTAACAGAGAATTGATCATTATAGGAGAAACTAAACCACTGATATTCATTGCAGCTAAAATTTGATAACACAAATGTTTAAGCTGACGATCAGATCACACTGTTGTTCAAAACAACAGTTTTCATATTTGTGTTCAAAGGATCTAGATTCTTTAGGAGATTAGTGCCAAAAGTAACTGAAATTGTACCCAAATAACATTCATTACACTGACATTTCACCAAACTAATGTCCAATACAGCTGACAATTTACTACAGCAATATCAATTACGGCAAATCCTTTATCATATAAGCAGTCATTACGGTTGCTTTTTGCCACAAGAATGTTTATTACAACAAACATTTTTACTAAACATTTATCACAGTTAACTTTTTGCAACACTGTCAATTTCAGCTGACCTTTTTACCACACTAGAACTAATCATAGGTGCTGAAGATTTCGTTGTCTCTTGAGGAAAGACTTCCAGGCAAAAAGTTCTCTCCTCCAGAGACTCTGGTCGGGTGTTCTTTCTCGAGACAGACACATAAACTGAGAGTAACATAATCATCCCTGTACAAAGTGGTATAAACAATCTTCGAACAGCTACGGCCTTGCTTTCTTAAGGATTACCACTGCCACTGAAACTTGAATATGTCCCCACCCAATACGTGACTCAGTAGCAGATGTCAATACACAGCTGAAGAATCCACACGTAGACCATTTCCACAAAATCAACAACCATTAATCAATTGTCACAAATTCATGTCAAGAAGCTTTAGGACTGGACCTTACTTGTAATGGATGTCCGTCACTCTCTCTTGTTTGAGTACATTGTTCATTTAAATATTTGAAGCTTGGACCATAAACTTGTCATTTTCTGACATGTTGTACTGACTGTAGTTTAGGCAGCCAATTGTTCTCTCACTAGACTTATCATAACATGAGTCTGGGTATGTGATCACTTCTTTCGAGCTCGAGGAAGTTTGCTAAATATGTAATGCAATACTATGTTCACTCAGGTGGTAGATTTCGCTGATGCGGGACTTCGTACCTAAGAATAGTAATTACATAATGAACCAGATCTCAGAATCGCTGCCAAACAAAACTGGTGTCAGTATGTTAAGTAGCGTCCGCACCATTAATTCACACGATCTTTGACCACTAACTGCATTTCATCACCTAGGGTGATTCTCGTCAGGTCGAACACAGATCAAGATTGGTTAGGGTTTTGTTCTTAACCACTTTATTGTAACTAGTAACTTGGAAATATGTGCGACATCTGTCAACTGGTCAGGCCTAGAAAGTAAAGCCTAAGTTTTCTCATATTTACTTTCCATGTTTGTCAAAGCAATTGGATTTTGTTTGTGAGGGTCCTTGCTGTTCCTCACACCGTCAAATGTGTCGTCCACTGACCCAAACATATTACCGAGTATGTGTAAGTTATTCACTATGAATAAAAACTAAATCATCCAGTTCTTAACAACACAATATACAGCTGTTCAGCGACACAACGCTATATGTTCCAGCCGTCCTCTGTCTTTTACAACAACGCCAGAGAGAAGGTTGGCAAGACATCTGACCAGGAACCTTGGGCTCTTAATGGCTACTCAAGAACATGAACAGATGATATTCATTATATTGTTACCATTTACATGGATTTCAATGTCATTGTTCCTCGAGTCATTTCTTATCATAGTCATGTTCAAATTTCCTGATTATCGTGGTTGCATCGTCCGTCCTCAAGTTTGAAATGGGTCACTAGCACTAACGCCAACACCATCCATTCCTTGTTCTTCATTGGCTTGTCTAAGTCTGTCCAAAATGTTTCCATGACCTAGTGTCTTGCTCTCCTATTAACATTTCATTCATATTCCGATTCTGAAATAGGAAGGTACAGTTTCCAGTCTGTTAGAGCAGGAACTACTCGGTGGATTGTTAAAGCATCATTTTGTTGAATGAGAAAACTTTGTATGTTAAACACATAACCAAATGACACCCTCGCCCAGATATGTGGGGAAGCTTATGCTGATTCCTGTCTCTGGTAAAGCTGTTGTCTTCCTCCACTGCTCTTGTGCCACACCGAAGTCTTGGAACATCCCGCGCATGCAGCTCTCAGACAAGGATGACGTCAGCAGTTCTCGATATCATCAACTTGTGTGTAGGGATATCTTGATCCTGTGATAGTGAGTCATCTTGATATGATTTTGTTTCATATTTTGTGTTATTGCAACAAATGAGTCAGTTCTCTCTGACTCTTGACCACCGGACTCTTCCTAGCTGGTTACTAAGAAAGTCTATATAAATATCACCACTATCATTCTGACTCATTACTGCCCTCGTCATTGTTTGTACATCAAACTCCAACACCACAGTGCCCCACTCCTGCCCTTATGGACACACCTGTAACGGCAACTTGTTGCAGGATTCTCTAAACAGAACATTGTTGATACAGAAAGACAGTGTAATTCACCAGTTGCATCTAAGACTCAGCTCAACCTAGCTGAGCTTGGGTTACTCGTGCTAAGCTTACAATCCTCTCCGGTGACAGTAGGTAAGGCACCATTTCAGCAAGTTTCAGTTTAATGTTGACGGTCGTGAGTTTCTCAGCTAAATGTTATCACTTCTTTTATTCATTTTCGACAAAGTAGAGGATCGTTTGTCGATCGAGTGTTGGGTCAGCTTTCCATTTAATTTAGACTCACTTTTCCGCCAAGCGATCTTTTCCAAGTCAAAAATGATAAATCTAAAAACAAGGCATCTTGTGAAGGATCACTTCCTGTTGACTTGTCTTGGTCCATAAAGTTAAAGAACATAAAATGTTGTGTTCAGATACACTTGCCTCCTCCCCTCTCCTTGGTCCCCACCCTTCAACCTTCCAGTGAGAGAGAGAGAGAGAGAGAGAGAGAGAGAGAGAGAGAGAGAGAGAGAGAGAGAGAGAGAGAGAGAGAGAG
>JAUTXX010510401.1:0-11977 GCA_032273605.1 Panulirus laevicauda | reverse complement strand
TAATGAACACGTTAGCATGTTCACAATTATGTATCTTCTTTTTTATGTCATAGGATTTTCTATTACTGCTCACCAAGGAGTAAATGTTCAAACACAATTTCACCGAAATCAGTTATAATCCTTCAGCATTTCACTTTCAGAGAGACATCCTTAGGAATACAAAGTTAAATCAAATACTCCACACTAAATATACTATAATCAGAATGTAAAAATGCTGCTTGTTTATGTCATTACAATGTGTGATATGAGCAGCTCATACAGAGTTCTACACTACAGGGCATGTCAGATTACTGGTCGTTAAGGTCATGACCTGAGCAGGGGCGGAGGAAGAATGATAGGCTGGCCTACTCATCTCTGACCTCCTTAAAGATGGCGGTGAATATCTCACATTTTCTTAACACAAAAGACTATTATCATTTCTTCCATTAGGCAATGTACCACCAAATATTGCTATTGTGGAGAGTATTTGATTACTGGCGTTTGTTCTTTAATGCGTACAGCTTCTGTAAATTTGCAGACGGACATGTGTATGCTGAATTCAGTTAAAGGGTAAACTTGATAATTGGTCAGAAAAAGCAAACAAAATCTTCATGAGGGACTAGGGTAAGTGGGGCACCATCTGGATTCCTTAAGCTCTGTCATGTGACGTCACGAGGAAGGGGAACTCTGGCAATTTCTGTAAGTCTGTGAGGAGAGCTAGTCTTGAGAACCAAGCTTCCGTGGCTCCTTAGCTTGTGACGTCACGGTGTGGTGGTCACAGGAGTTCCGTTGGCTCAGTCTGCGAGGTGCTCTCGTGCGAAGCGGAGCAGCTGAGGCATCTTGGTTTTTGATGTCACGGGGTGGAGGCCCCTCAGTGACTGCTTTCAGTAGCAGACTTTATGCTGTCGTGATTATGTTTAAGGGTGTATCACCAAAAAAGCTGAGTTCTAGATATTCATTGGTAATTCACAGCTTCATTTCGTTTTCTTGATAGACAATACTTCTGTATTAATTAGATTACTGAGGTGGTATAAGTTATCACTTCTTGATAAGGGTGATTTTCTGACGACTTTTCTTCGTAGCTTGATGATCTTTGAATTGATTCCTATGCTATTTACCCTTCTCATTCGCTCCTTATGAAGCCGCTGTGTGATAATTCTTTTCTACTCAGTTGCTCTTTGATTATACGACATAAGAGGATTTTTTTCATTCGTCGGTCGACTTCATCTACCGTAGCAGAGTGATAAAGGTATGGATTCCGTGTAGGGTAATATCATCATTTTTCTGAGGGAATTTATGAATTTTTCAATTCTAATGAATAACATCTTGTTTTTCGTTGGTGAAAAATTAATTTCTCTTTCAACATATACGCTTTGAGTGTTTGGCAGTTCACTATACATAAGACAGTACAGAAACTGGAAATTATGATGAGCTTAAGCAAGCCCGGTAACCGATTCAACGAATGTGGGAGGCAGCAAGGGGTTATGTTGTCGTGTTCTCAAGGATTCTGTACGTGGACTCATCCAGGCCAGAGAGGGAGAAAGTTTTGAACTTGTGTCTTACTGTCAGTGTACTGAAAGCCACCATAAATAGCAATCCATCATCTGGGGTGGCTTGATCTCTTGCTCATAATCTCAGTGAATTCATCATCCTGACTGACAGTATGTCAGGAGCAGTGCATCTTTACTCACCCTCGAAGGCTGGCAGTGTTATGAGCTTAACTTTCTGAGAAGGGATGCTGGAGAGTCTTCAAAGGATGAAGTTTACTTGACTTAACTTTATGAGGAGACGTGAGGGAGTCTTGAAGAAATTAAATTTTTTTCCGTTGAAATTACATTATTAGCCTCCTAGAACGGTATAAAGCAGAGGGACATATATGATTAAAGGGTGAACAATGGTTGTCCTACATGTAGCGTATTGTAAGATAAGATTCCCAAGGAGGAACACATCCGAGTAGCATTGAATTACGTCAACGTTATGTAAGCTACTTTCTCCTTTACTAGTGGGTTCTCTTTTGTTAAGGTGCTGTAATATGTAACAGGAGAAAGTTAATGTTTTTCGAGAAAATTTCGCAAACCAAAAACTGATGAAATCTAGCACTTTACCATCAACCTCGCTTCTTTAGTTTTCGAGTTACTTACCATGAATCAAGTAGAATGAAAAAAAATTGATCAATAGTGTGAGAGGAAAAAGAGGGAGATTTACGGTTTGTATCTGTAGTGAAGAAGTATATGTGATTGGTAAGAGTACAAGAGAAAGCAGCAGGTGGTCAAGATAAAGGTATGAAACAAAAAATAGTTCACCTTATACACTGGTTCAGTGATATTACTTTAAGCACACGTACTTCTACACAACGATAGCAAATACTAGAAGACGCATTTGTTAACCTCGATGTGGCGACGTTTCAACCCCACAGTGTGACGTGATGGTCTAGCAACCTCACCGTGTAGTGACGGTATGGCATCCTCACCGCGCTGTGGCGGCACAGAAATCTAACCACGTTGTGACGTCACTGGCTGTCACATCTCAGCATCCTCATTTTCTTGAGAGGACAGAACATCCTTGCCTTATGGTGACGGTAGAGCAATATCACAGAGCTGTGAGATTTTTCCGCCTCGCCCGCTTGAGGAAAATTCATTTTCCGACATCGAGATGTGGCATAACAAGAATGATTTTACGATCTTGGTATCAAGTCTCTCAACAACACGTAAGACAGAGCCATCCAGACGTGTAATCTAATTCACTACCAGGGAAATGAGCAACTTTAAACCTCCTGACATCAGTCTAGGGAAGACCTGTTTGGATGGGAATCTCTAGACTCGTTCTATAAAGTCTGTCATCTGCATGGAAATAATATATACAAATGTATAGACGTTCTTCTGTGAGAAGTATAATCACGCAGACATGATTATGAATTCTTGAAAGAAAAGTTGCCAATCGTGCTTGGAGTGCCCTGCTTTTATGGATTAAGGACTTTCTTTTTGCCTGGATTTTTTTTTTTCCCCTTCTTGTTTCCCAGGCTCAGCAAGTCTGGCACTATCTATCTAAAAATTCGTATCATACCAAAATGATTTTCATCTTCCAGTGAACAACTTTGCCTTCCTCATGAGTATTATCAATTGTGCCGGAATAATTCTAACTTTTTGAAGAAAAAGATTAAATCCTCGCAACTTTAGATTATGATTCATCTATCAATAATTCCTATTGACATCATCCAGAACGTACGAGGAGGAATATTTAGAACTAACTGATATTGCTGCAGGAGAGAAAGGCAATAAAGCTATGAAATACAATTTCAAGACTTTTTTTTATTAGTTTTTCGCGGATTAATATTTTTTTCTAATTACATGTCCAGTTGAAGTACCGAAATGAAATGTCGGATATTCCTATGTATCAAAGTAATAGATCTTAACAGAATTTTACCACGGGCTGCTTCTTCTCCTCCTGCATATAATGATGTTGTTAGCTTCAGCACTGACGACGTTTCCTCCACAGAGCCTGGCTGGCAATTAGGAGCACAGACTAAGGTCGGCAGATAAGAAGGTTAATACGAGGTTACCAGCGGCTGGAGGACAAGGAAATCTAGCTTAGCAGAATCTCTGGTAAAAGAATGAATCTGCCTAATTATACGGCTTGGTTACCACAATAACAAGTGAAATGTATTCGCCACCTGCGCATCTGCTCTGAAGCCCATGGGTGGTTGGTCATGGCTCACTCAGTTCGGTCCAAATCAGCTCCTCCGCTCTTGTTTGTTGACGGAGCTGGCAGTTGCGCAACGGTCAAGGGGTAAAGCATCAGCGGCCAGGTAGACTTTATCTTGATGGATCGGTCATAGTAGATGCATCAGATACTGAGTGACCCGTAATGTGCGTGCCTTGAGTGGCTGTTGCCTATTACTGTTGTCCTCAGACCTACCTGAAATTATGGCTGGGTAGTAGGAACGGTGATGATCCAGTCTGTTTTATGTCAGAGACAAAGACTCATCCTTGCTTGGGTGCGGTGATTACGCCAGACAGACTATCTTAGGGCATAATGATCATTTGATTCAGGCTACCATCACGGTGATATGTGTAGCAAAACAATGAAGGAGCGGAATTTTCTGGGAGATCTCGGCTCAGGTTGGGAAAAAAAAAGAGAATCACATCCCAAGTCATCGACTTTCATAAGAAGCAAATTCTCGTCATAAAAAAAACACTCGTCGTATTTTTACAGTAGGTGCTGGGAGGGAGATAACTACTTGCCACTATGGATATCGATGCTTGTGATTAACATACACATCAGTTAACAAAATTAATCACATAAGAGGAGGTTCAGTCTCAGACAAATTGAAGTGAGATACGGTCCACCAATTCTTTGAAAATTGCATCGTAAAAATGGCCATATGTAAATAACCAGTCAAACATGAGCAATTAACTGAAAACGAAGAGAAAAACGCAAATTTACTGGTGTGATATTCGGTCCTGGAGGCTCCCACCAGCAGCAGCTGGTGAAGCACACTGCACGCAACACCTCAGACCAAGTGAGACCCACGGCTAATGCTGTTATCAGCTGCGATGGTGTTCTGTGAAAATTTTGAGACGACTGACCACACGGATTGAGATATTCTTATTTCTCCGGTAATCTTCTTGTTTCAGTCTTCTCTTCCGGCAATTAAAATCTATATTTGCCGACGGCAAATTGATCATTGAGTGTCCTACCCTTGCTTGGCAAACTGCTTAATTCATCATGGATCTCTTCATGCAGCCGTATATATCTCCTCGTCCTCCTTCATGTATTGTGTATATCAGATAGATTATAACATTGTACCATATATTCAAAGATCGCTCTTCTTGCTCATGATAAGAAAGTTGGCGATATATTACTCTGCTACACAGCAGTCGGGAATGTAATCCTTATTCTGTCATAATGGCAGTGGCGTCAGTCAAACCTTGGCGAGCGCTTTATCCACCTACCCTTCAGTGTTGTCTGCCTGTCTCCATCTAGAAAGATGAGGCTAGAAAATCTGGTGGCCCTCGACTGGCCATCAAACTAAATGCTTCGATGTTTCTCGTCAGCTAAGATACCCTAGGCATTAATGCTTAACCCCCTATTAGATTGATTATACTATGTGGTCTAAGACTGCTATAGTCATCTAATCAAAGGCCTGAATACCCACAGCCGCAATATTTTACCGAATGATTTAATAGCAGTCTAGAACACCCATACCAGAGACTCTGCGTCATTTCTAAAGCTATAGTGATAGATGCTTTATTGTCTAACTGAAGCAACGTTCCAGGAGAGACTCCGTTCCTTTAATCATAACACCAAAAGGCTCTAGGATTCCTCAGGGACTATTACATCATAGGTTTTAACTCCCTTCTAGATTCATTAATTTGGAGGCTTTTACGATCCATGCATGGGATTCTAGCGCCGGTCTAAAGTCTTTAGGCTTAAACTTTTATTGGACCTTTAAGATATTATTCCTATACTTTAGCACCTGTGTACAACCATTATAAGAAAGAAATGATATGAGACTGAACAGCCTCGCACATATGTTTCGATGGCACGCATCAATGATCCACTCATCCATCTCTTCACTTACAAGGAGGAGGAACACCTGTCTACATTACATTCATCATCATCTTTATTGTCATCACCATTATCACAATCATTATCTTATCCATCCTTGTCGTCATAATTATCAGCTTCATCGCACTCACAGTCACTAACATAATCGCTTCTATCGTCAATTCATCATAATTATCAATATCATATCTATAACTATCATGATTTTCGATAGCATCCTCTCCAACATATAACGCTCACCTAAATCAAAATTACCTTTATCAACCGCGTCATCATCATCACAGCATCAATTCCATGTTCAGCCATCATCAACACCATCATCATCACCTTTAGATAAATAATCATCAATATTACCAACACCTTTTGCTGATTTCGCTAAGAATGCCGTGAAAATATGTAAGTACTTGTCAATAAGGTCGCCATTATTATCCCACACTGAAGGATTACATTGCGAAGAATGCTATTGTAAATTCAAGTGGAATCATTTTTCTAAAATGTCACTTCACATTTACAAAGGCCATGTGAGGCTCTGTCTGAAACCAACATCTTAAGCTCTAATACTGGTCTTAAAAGGGACACTATACTTTATGTGAAGCTTTTATCGTTCATATTACCTTATGAGGAAATAGTGAAGGAGGTCTTAAGGGTGACAGAAATAGAAATAGTAGTCGTCACAGTGGTTTTCGTAAGTGTATAACGGTAGTGGTAAGAACAGTGGTCAGCGTCTGTGAAGTATATCTAACAGTCGTCATAGTGATATTGGGAGAGCAATGATGGTAATTGAACTAGCATTACTAATAAAAGTAGTAGAAGTAATAAAAAATTCGTAGCAGTGAGAACGGGAGTAATAAAGTAGTAGTAGTAGTAGTAGTAGTAGTAGTAGTAGTAGTAGTAGTAGTGGAAGTAATAGCAGTATCAGTGTTGATGCATAAATATTGTGTCCAGTCACAGTTGTCACAGTTGTCCAGGAAGTTGTAACAGGAGCCGCCATGGTAACGTAAGTGTAGTTGTACGATGAGCAGAGGTGGCAGTGTCGTAAGTAAACAAACGTAAGTTTACCTGCAACTGTCTTTCAACAGACAACATAAAACTATCCATAACTGATAAACTTTCTTTACAAACTGGTTGACGTGCCTGTAAGCCATCTAAGCAGCGTCTTGCGTGACTTCCAGACATTTCCTGTTAATTCTGCTTCATTAAACTAATAAGTATCTTACAAAGCCTATGTTTTTGCTGTGTTGGTGGTGCAGGTAAACTATACTCTGTCTATAAACCAAATAATAAAGTGAGCAGTAGTAACAGATGGCAAGATGGCGTCTGGCAATAAACTCTCGAATATGTACAGAAAAACTAGACTTATAAAGGATAAGAGTAATTAAAAAAATTACTATAACAATATATTTTTCGCAACCTGTTTAGGTTAACTGCGACTCATCGTCTCCCACTCGCAATTCGCTGATAGGTTCTCGCATCATTGATGTTCGGTGCAGCGTAAGTGTTTAGTCTTTGACATACCCCGAGTTGCCAGTCTGGAGTATTTCCAACAAAAGGAAATTGGCAGGCATGGACTTAGCTATCCATTAGTAACATGTATGTTAGGCTGGCAACAATGGTGAAATTCAAGGGGACCTTGAGGACGGTAACATCAAATGCTTGATTGCATGAAGGTTAGAAGTTTGCAGCTGAATCAATGAAGTTTGCAGCTATATGGAGGAGGTGCTGGGGTTAGACAAGGGTGGATGAGGACTGGATCAAGGCGAAGTCAGTACCTGTACAACGATCCCAAGGCTGAGTAGGCGGCTGAGCCAGGGCGGAATTATAGGCAGAGCGAAAGGTCTGGTCCAGGGAGTAGCTGAGGATGATCTGGGGTAAAATTAGAGGCGGATCCAAGATGATACGTCGGACAGAACCAACACAGAGCTCAAAGTCTTATCACGGCAAAGAGAGGGGCTACACCAGAGCAGGAACAGGGGATGGAGGAGGACAAAGTGTATAACTTGAATAGAATGAAGCATTGCTCAATGTAGATGAAAAAACCAAGGCAGAGTGAGGAGCTGTACCAAGCAAGATGCCTCTCGACAAGTCAAGGACCTCAATGCTGGGGAAACCATGTAACAACAGAGAAGAGGATGAAGACAGATGAAATACACATTACCTACACATGAAGATCTCATTTTACGAATGACACATGTGCTTGTCAGGAATCATAGCAGTCTGTAAATATACTAGTTCTGAGGAGAGTTCCAACTACATCGTCTGTCGTTTCAAGAACTACTCAATCGTGATAACACGTGAGGTACAGGAACGTCAGTACGCTGTAGTTTTGGTTCTGTTACGAGAAGCGATGTGGACTATGATATGGCTTTTGTATGATTAAACATTATATCATTCAAATTAAGATATTAGACTGAGTATGACTAGGTAATTTATGTTTTCCGTGAGATATACACGTATCACTATATATGAAATATATAGATCCACTACAGTGCCGATGTAATGTTTAATACGGTTGCTTAGCACCGTATGCACAAGAGCAAACACTGTGGTCTGATCAACTAAACATCAGAAATATGGAAATGCAGTGATACTGAAACAAGTTTGTGTACTAAGCCGTAAAGTGAGGATAAATATACAATAACATATAGTTTGATGGAAAGCGAGAAAAAGAAACTGACTTCCATATTTCAGAATGCAATTAGGAGTTCAAATCTTTTTTTTTTTTCTTTTCCTAGAGTCACTAGACCAGAGCAATATGAATGAATTTGATCGTTGTTTAGGAGGCTTTCTATCATTTGATGTCTAATGGATTTAAGTCTAACACGAATTAACCCAAGTGACCATAAACGTTATTATATATATTTTAGGTTTACACATAGATATGGGATTCACGATAAAAAGGTATGTGTGAATATCTGAAACACTTTACAGGTTATGAGAAGGTTTACTATGTTTTACCTAATGGGAGTTTGTGTCAATTACAGAGATCATTTTAATGAAATAAGACACGTTTTTAATGACTAGTGCATAAACTAGCATAAGCGCAGATAAATGAGAAATATCATATTATAGGGTTAGATTTTTTTGGTAGAATCTTTATAGAATTCCTACTTTTCTTGATATCTTTTTGCAAATGGTAGTATATGGACGATTGAGTCGTACTTCTTGGCAATAGAAATTGAAGAAATTTACATATCATTTTGCTTTGCATTCCGGCCACATTAATCATTATGTCAAAATGGTTTAACGTCTTGCTGTTCAACGACATTATGAAACGAATTGTCTATGATAAAGTTAAGAGTATCAACTGTGATACTATTGCACACCTTTAGTTGATATCTAATCATCGTACTAATCTCATTGAAATCCTTATACAAGAAGAGAACTATATTTCATCAGCAAAGAACATGGTTGAAACGTTGGAATTTTTTGCGGAAGATCATTTTGATGAGAAATAAGTAAGACTTGGATAAACTCCCATGGGTTTACTCCTACACCATTTAGTATTGGAATGCTACCTCCACTGTCAACTCGTATATCCTTTTTGTCAACTTCCTGTCACTCGCTTTCTTTACCTTCAAAAACATTTTAACACACACTCCTCAGCTCTCATAACCATACTCTTCTCATTACCACACCTCTGGGTAGAATAGATTTTAAGATTGTACTCTTTTACAGGTATCACTGAAGAGCCTTGATCTTGATGACCATGGTCGTGACAAATTACTTCGATTGGTTGGAGAACGATATGATTCTGTCTCTGACAGCCTTACCCTTGTAGCTGATCGTTGTCCCCTCTCTCAGCAGAACCTGGATTATTGCTACTATTTACTTACCGTTTTGTATAATGAGTCAATGGTTAGTATTGGATATGGGATCTCGTAGGGGATATGCATTTGATGTAATCCTGTAAAAAAAAGATTATCTATCAGCATGTGAATTCATATGTATATGCGCTGAATATGTATATTTGTGCATGCAAAACTTAAGGCAGGAAGAGAATCATGAATTCTGTGTAATGCTGGTGTCAGAGGTGGTCTGAGAACTAGGGATTAATTTGTGGTCAGTTAGTGATGTTATAATAATAGGTTACTGCATACACCAATGGTACAGTTTAACTGATTTTCTAAACTGAAAAGATAAGTGCTTCTTGAAAGGCAAGAAGTTATAGGAAACTATGGCGTACAGGACTTATTATACTTATAAGTATACTTGATCGCCAATTCCTGTGTTAGGGAGGTAGTGTCAGGAAACAGATGAAGAAAGACCCATCCACTGACTTACACATATATACACATATATGGACATACATGTACATATACATTGATATACCTATACTGTATATACAAACACATATGTATTCATTTTATTTATTTATATACATTTATTGACATATACTGTATATACAAACACATACGTATATATACATATACATATATACACATGTACATATTCATACTTGCTTTCCTTTATCTATTCCCAGTACCACACTGCCCCACAGGAAACAGCATTGCTACCCCCTGTGTTAGCAAGGTAGCAGCAGGAAACAAAGAAAGATAGAGAGATATTTTCCATGTTTTAGCAAGACTTTCATTATCTTACTCTTATTCACATCTTTCATTGGGAAAGGTTTTTGACTTTCCAATCAAAATATATTACTGTATTCCAGAAAACAGAGCCGTGGGAACACGAGAAGGAGGTTGCTGACCGTGAACGATACATATGGGAAGGCAGTAGTTCACAAGCAGCAGCCCAAACTATAATCAATGCAAAGGAGGAGAACACACCAGAGGAAGTCATTAAAGAATATGAACAAGTTGTTACAGACTTGCATAATGAAGGTGAGAATTAGCCTCTGAATGGCAGCCTACATCATGTGATGTTTCCTTGCTCTACTAGTGACCATCAACACTTCAGGTTCATTTTCAGATTCAGAACTAAACTGCACCCTTTTCTTATACCAAGGTATGTCAGGTAGAAGCATGTAATGTATAGTTAAATTTTGTTATTACAATCTCCATTCATTTTTTTTTTCTTTTTGCTTTTAGGGGAAGATGAATCAACAATCTCAAGGTATAGAGATGCTGTCTTGAAGCTGGTTGGACTTGCTTGAATTCATTTGGCTTCCCTAATTGCATTGTGGTATGTATAAACTCTTTAGTAAACAGGTATTGGTGACGTATCATTGAAGAGTTGCCTTGTATATAACAGAAATTTGGAGTTTCATAATAATTTGGGAAGCATTGTTTTTGTAAATGTCAAATTATGTCCGGATATATTATTTCTTAGCTTGGCAAAGCATGGAAATTATCAGAATTTTATTGATATTTAGTCCATAAGAGTAGTCATATGATACATTTTCATTAATTACAAAGCATTTAATTGTATGTAATTCCCATCTTATTAGCTTCAGAGTTGTTTTAAAGATTTTGTAATAAAATTGTTTGAATATAACATGGTTTTATTGATCGATGGCGATCAGAAATTGAGTAGCATTGCATGTACACAAAAGATGTATTTATGTATGTTCATTAATTGCCACAGTTTGTGCATCTGTTGTCGGTGGCATACATACAGCCACTTAGGAAATGTGAAGTCACATAGCGCTCACCACAGGAAAACCCCGAGTTATGAACAATGAGCTCTGTGAGTCAAGTGTTGTCAAGTGTTATGTATGAGAAGGAGTGATTGTATGTTTATGAACAGAATGCCAGTAGTCCAAGTGTGGATGAGGCAGAAGAAAATGACAGCCACTTGGGTCAGAGGAGTGCAACTTGGCAACCACTAAAGTGCTGGCTCACTATGCTGTCACTCACCCTCCTGATACCCAGTGGGGTAGCACTGGTAATATACTTCCCTGGTCGTTGGCTGCCTACCAGCAACTACCCGCATATTCTATCTATCTATCTATATTTCTGATGCCTTTTCCTTCCTGGAACTCCCTCAAGGGGGTGACCATGGCAATAGAATCTCTATAACTAGTGAACTCCATTGCCACTTCTTTGCCTTTAATGCCTCACCCTTAACAGGCCACTGACAAAGGGCAACTCTAGTGCAGTGTTTGCAGAGATGTTTTTAATGATTCAGAAAAGAAGTATGCTTTATTTATAGCAAGAGATAAAGAAACAACAGAGATTTGATTTTGGCCACATGATTCAGAAGAGAGTGTCATCATCATAACAAGACATTATTTACTGTATTATCTTGATGATTAGTACTGTGATTCTAATCCAGATTTGTAGAAGCCAAAGAATGGATTCTCAGTGTTATTTCATTTTTACTTTATATATCATTCTGTTATACATATCAAATAAATAATTGCCAGTAAATCAAACAAATAGGAAAGACAAAGTGCATACCTGGCTTGAGATCATGGGTAAGGGGCTTGTAAGGGTAAGGACAGTGCATCACTAGGGCCTGGGCCCAGGTTTTCCTG
>JAUTXX010510390.1:0-11977 GCA_032273605.1 Panulirus laevicauda | reverse complement strand
GTTGAAATGTATAGGTAGGTATATGTGTGTGTGTGTGTGTGTGTGTAGACGTGTATGTATATGCATGTGTATGTGGGTGGGGTGGGCCATTCTTTCATCTCTTTCCTTGCGCCACCTCGCTGACATGGGAGACAGTGACAGAGTAATATAAGATAAACATAAATATAATTCAAGAAGTTTTATAAAAGTTTAGAATGTTCAAGAGATGAGGCCACATGAGTGGAAAACTCCTTCCCTGTGCAGTAAAAATAGATGATTACCAATAGGTAATAACCTGGAGACACTAACCCTCCTCCTTCTCAACTTACACTCATGCTTTACTATCCTGAATGAAAACTCCTCACTCCATCTAGTAGGTTTCCTCCCCACATCATAAACTGGCAGCAACTTCCACAAGACATCTCTGTCAATCCTATTATTTGCATTCTCCATTATCTTATATACAAATTTTTCAAAGCAAACACCTGGACTAGATATCCTCTACCACACCTGAAGCACATTACTTCTCCCTAGCCTGATGCTCTGAGCATGCAGTTCCTGGGCCAGAGCCAGCTCTGATTATAAGTGGACTAAGCAGTCACTTATGTTCCCAACAGTTGTATGTTGCCCCTTCACAATCCTATTATAAATAAAGTTATGTTTCTTAGGTTAACAAATAATAAACTTTTTTGTTCGTCTACCCTTCCAACCGATTATCTGTTTGAAATGCCCTTGCCAGGTATCCTAGTTTTTATCTGGTGAAGAGTGCAGCACCTAGACATAGGCAGGAGGACCAGCTGATGCAGATTCTGCCAATCTTCCTCCATCTTTGTTTTCTACTTTCCTTCAGTATCAATAAGTTACGAATTACAAACTGCTTGACTAAATATCACAATTGAAATGTGTTAAATGATACATCAGACATAACACAAGTGAAGTTTCTAGTGGCTTACAGAGATAATAGTGTCACTGAATTTCTGAAGTTGGCTCACACTATGGTCCATCAACTGTTATCAATTTTGTTTTTACCATTGTCCTTTAGTGTTGGTGCATATCATAAGTCAGCTGATGACTATATAAGAACATATGCTTCTTGGTATGGCCTTGGAACCAATTCATACCTTAAGTTAACTGTTCACTATGTAAGTGAATATCTAGCTTGAGACAAGAGCTCCGTCATGACTTATCATCATGGCATCCAAAAGGAGATACCATTCAAGACCAAAAAAGAGGGGAAAAAAAGGAAGATGGAAATGGGAATTCACTCCCAGGATACAGGTATATGATTTTTTATTTACCATCTTTCATTCCAATTAGGTTAGCTTGCCATAAGTACAATGAGAACCACCTGTGGCATTATATATAGCTTGTTAGCTAGCAAGGTGGGAAACAAAGTCATTGTCTCAATTAACTAAGGTAACTGGATAGCCAGCATTTGCTGGTTATCTACAGCTCAAAAGATTAACAGAAAGAAGAAATATAATAAATCTGAAAGTTAACAGCTGTCTAACCAGCAAGCTAGCAAATCTGCTGATTCAATGTCAATAATGCTGCAGTATCTTTTCTCGTTCTAAGAACTAGCTTGTTAGCTAGTTACAACATTCAAAGAAAACATTTTGTAATATTAGCCAATGAATTAGTGAACACAGCTAGGAATCAAATGATGTATTCAAAGTAAAGTATAATTTTTCACCCAAAAGTTCCTGTGATTTCTTGTGATAAAGTTGCTACATACAAATGCTTTGAAATATAATGTTACAAGATAATTCATATAATGACTAAATATCTAGTTTCTGTTAACTGATCAAACTGATCAAAGTATTTCTCAGTAACTTGCCATGAAAATGTTTAGAAAATATTCTTGACATTAACATAATTTTTCTTTTTATGAATGTTTGCCATTTCCTGCACTAGATGGGTAATGCCAGGAACAATTGAAGAAATGGAACTCATTAGCTCCTTCCCTGTCTTATTTTTTGTATGATGCACTAGATCCAGAACCCATCCATGCACATCCCTACAACCCAGCCTGAGCCTTTAAGAGGGATAAGCAATCCTTGGCTCTTCCTCGTCATCATTATTTTGTTCCACAGATGCTATTCCGAAATTTGTTCAGCAAAGAAGATCTTCAAAGGAATCAGGGCCCTCTGACACTAATATAGATCCTACTGCATCTGAGGGGATCACAGAGGAACCAGACTATTTTTCTGTAAGGGATGAACCTGATACTCATGGAAGACTCTCAGTGGAACAAGAGGCTTCTGCTGCCACAGATGAAATGACCCCACAACAATATGCACAAAACAAAAAACAAAACTGCTTGCTCCAGTTGAGTGGCCCTCTTTACTGCTAAGGACACCAAGGACAAAGCTAGCACATAGAAGTCCACTTCAGACTGGATCAAATTTTCCATTCCAAAAAGAAAATATAGAAGTTTCCAGCAACATTCAATGAATTGAAAATTTGTGAATGGGAAATAATCAAGAGAAGCTGGTAGATACATTGTAATAAACTATTTCACATGATGCTTCTAATGCAGTTTTCCACACATCATTACAAATTGATGAGAGAGTGAATCTTAGACAGTGAAAATAAATAAATTGATCAAAACACCTGAAATTGGTCCTGAATATACAAGGTGATTTCAAGTTAAGAGCATGAAATGTCCCTAGGAAAAATAAGCTAGTGATTGAACTAAGATGTCTATGTTTGAAGCTGAGAGAAAATGCTGGCAGGATAATCTGATATGGATGGTTGTCATAGTACATTTATTTCCTGAAAGAAATGCTACACAATGGTAAATTCCTGAGGACACTGAATTTCTAAAGAAGTTTGATTCAGTATTGAAACATATTGAATGTGTCAAACGGAGCATGTTTCAAGCTCACTAAATCAGGAAAAACATCTAAATAACTCAATCAACAGTAGTTTGCTAAAAACCATCATGACAGATAAAAGTCTACAGCAAACACTACTCCGCTATCTTGGATTGCACCCAAGATGTTAGCCATCAGGAACAGATGTCAGTAATAAGCACAGTATCACTAGAGAATATACAGGTAATTAAGGATAACTTCTTGGGACTCTTGGCAGTGCAACAAACAAATGGTCTCAGTTTCACATACTGTATATCATTTTGGAGAAGTTAGAAAAGGTGAGTAATCCATTTGATGATTATCACAGAGGACAATCAAAATATAATAGTTCAAACATGAAAAGGAAACACAAGGGTGTTCAAGCAAGAATGTAGCAGAAGCAAATGTATAGCAGATAATCCTAAAGCTGTGTAATTACCTACCTGTTATATACAGGGAAAGAGTTTTACACTCATAGGGCTCCATCTCTTGAATATTCCCTACTATCTTACAACCTCTTAATTTCTGTATGCTGTCCATATTTACCACATTCTCTTTTTGTTTTGTCTATTCATCCACCACTTTAACACTTAAAATAATTCCTCATCTTTTAAAACAAGTTTCTAATTTCATATCATGTCCTCTGGTTGTCCTATCCCTACATCTTTCAGAGAACTGTTCACCATCTACATCATAAATCTGGCTTAAAAACTTAAAGGCTGTGATTAGGTGCTAGTGTTAGTAAGCATAAGTATAAATCATTGTCTATGCTTGAAAAGGTTGAGTTACTGAAAATATTAGATAAAGGCACTTCTGGAAAGATTTTATGTGACTACTATGAGATCGGAGTGTCAACTATGTGTGACTTGGTGTCAATTTCTGTTTTCTGGTCCAGCAATGGCCAGGTCTCAATGTTGCTGGATTAAAGAAGAGATACAACCTGTAATCCCATCCACTCCAGGAGCATTTCCTACCTTCAGCCTTTTTACCTTTCTTTTAATTATAAGCCTTTGCATTTATATCCTCTTCCTTCCATCCTCCCACACCCATGCATGTAGCAACGTCTACCTCACCTCTTATATTAATTAATTCTCCAAAATACTCTTTCCACCTTCCTTTCACTTCTTACTTTTGATTCAGCAACTCCCCTTCCATACCTTTCACATTAACGTTTCCACTCTTACATCCACCTCTTTCCTTTTTCACCTCCTTCCAGGACAATTTCTTTTTTTCAAAAACTTTTCACTTCCAAAATCTTCACGTAATCTTTCATTGCTTTTTTCTATCAGCTTCTTATCATTCCAATTATACATCTTATATTCTTCCCTCCTCCTTTGCTAAACTTTCACAGGCACATTCCTTTTGAGCAATCTACCACATGCCTTTTTCTTCTCTTCCACAGCATTTCTAATATCTAATGTCCACCATACTTTCCCCTTTTTATTCCTATATCTCATGACCTTGTATCCAACTACAAACTCTACCTCTAATAGTCTTTTTTTTTTTAATTCTAACACCTCATTCACACATGACTGCATTCCTATAATTACTGTACTTCTATCAAACCTTTCAGTGACCCTCCTTCCATACTCCTCCTTGCATTCCTTCTGATTCAGTTTCTTGCTTGCCAACACTTTTACCCCGCTATTCTTCCTTACACCATACCTCCACTTCTCCCTGATCCTCTCCCCAACAAGAACTGGGAAATGGTCAGAGTCACCACTGTAAATATGAATAAAAGCAAGATTATTAGGATTAGCAGGATTGAGGGTCAGTTTAATTTGGTGTGTGTTTGAATAGAGAAAACTTGGAGGAAATTGAGTGTTTTAGATACCTGGGAGTGGACATGGCAGCAAGTGGAACTATGGAACTGGAAGTAAGTCATACAATGTGATGGGGGAAAAAGTTCTGAGAGAGCTGAAGAATGTGTGGAAAGAGACTGTTATCTGGGAGGGCAAAACTGGGTGTGTTTGAGGGAACAGTAGTTCCAACAATATTATATGGATGCAAGGTGTGGGCTACATATAAGGCTGTGTGGAGGAGGGTGGATGTGTTGGAAATGAAATGTTTGAGTATAATATAAGGTCTGTGGTGGCTTGATTGAGTAATTAATGAAAGGGGTAAGAGAGGTGTGTGGCAATCAAAATAGTATGGCTGAGAGAGCCAAAGAGGGTGTGCTAAATGGCTTGAACATATGGAGAGAATAAGTGAGGGAAGCTTGACAAAGAGGATATACATTTCAGAAGTGGAGAGAACAAGGAGAACAGGGTGACCAAACTGGAGATGGATGGATGGAATGGAAAAGATTTCAAGCAATAAAGGCCTGAACATGCAAAAGGGTGAAAGGCATGCACTAGATATAGTGAACTGCAATGATATGGTATGCTGGGGTCAACATGCTGTCAATGGATTAAATCAGGGTATAATAAGCATCCAGGGTAAACCATAGAAAGTTCTGTAAAGCCTGTTGTGGATAGGGAGCTGCATTTTCTGTGCATTACACGACAGCTAGAGAATGGATGTGAATGGATGTTTTCTTTCGTCATCTGTTCCTGGTGCTAACTTGCTGACATGGGAAACAGCAATCAAGTATGAAAAAACTATATGATGTCTTTGTTTGCATATCTGAATGTTTTCATATTCTACATAATTTTTTCAAGAAAAAAATAAACAAACAAACAACTAATCTCACTTTAAAACTTAAATAACACACTGGTGGCACCCAGTTATGTAGTACCATGTGAGATTTTACCTTACCCATAGGTTTGAAAGGGATGGTATGTCATCTGGAGAGCCTACAATAATCTTGTATACATGTGGAAACAGAGATATCCTTAAGCCCTGGAATCAATGCTACACAGAAGTTAGAAAGCTAATGTGTTATACTTTAAGGAAACCATCATCCACTATAAGGGATACATATTCCTAGGATAAGCAAATATTCAGTTTCTGAATGTTGTGCATAAGCAAATATTCACTTTCTGAATGTTGCACAATCAACTTAGTTCACTTGGGTTACAGATTTTCTCAATAAATGTTCATCAAAGAAGACTCATTCCTTCCCTAACTTAAAGCTAAGTGGCTACATGATCTGACGCTTTGTGACTGGTCTGGACTAAACTGGGTCTTTAAACAAGCTGACTAGAAGGAACTATCTTTTTTCTCTGTTGGTATGCAGGCATTCAGCCAAGTCTCCCTGGATTGTAAGATAAACATTTTTCTGAAAAAAGTGAAATGTGTTGCAAATGAAGGGATCTTTAGTAAATCATGAAGTACAGTAACACTGTGCACATGCTATCTTTATAATGACAAGTGACTCTGAAACCCATGCAGGACTGTGTTATTTTGTTTGGTGCATGCAAAGCTCATCAGCCTGAAATAGTCTATTATATACTACGAAACAGTAAAAGCATGTAGTAATATCCTCCTATTACCTTTCAATAACTGCAGCTTTTACGTGAATACGGATGACCATAAGAATGTCATAGTATCATGCAAATACAGATCATAATATAAGAATGTCCTAGCAAGCATCAATGAAGTATCTACAAGCTAAAGGCTATAGGTACCAAGACTTACGAAGACTGGTGGTTGTTGAGATTGTTATTAGTTAAGGTGATGTTGTTGTTGAGTGCTGTCTCCTCCTCTCCATCTGCATCTGAGCCAGAATCATGGCGCACAAGGTTCTCACGGTCCACCTGTGCCCGACGAAAGGATGACCTGGTGCTACTGTGTCCTCGACGTCGACGCTGGGATCCATTACGTCGCCAAGACAAAGGGGAACCACATCCACTGCTTCGACGCTCCCGAACCCTGCAGGGGAAGATACTGGTATGTAAGTGGTTGTTGTAATGTGAAAAACAAAACAAAACATGTATTTTTGGCTGCGATGAAGGTCTTCAAAACTAAGACCTGAAAATGGAAATCCTTTATATGACTAAAAAGAGAACTTCAAATATTAGCTCCAATACAATCACATCTTCAGACCTCAAGTTTCACTCCAAAACATCAAGATGTAAAGATACACACCAAGAAGAAAAATCTTTTCATCAAACTAGCAAGGTACAGTTTTATTCCACAAATTAGGGACAAAAGCACATTGTTTTAAAGAATAAAAAGGAAAACTTCTGTCCATAAAAGAAGCCTCTGATAAATATCAGTTATTGAAATATAAAACAAAGAAGTGAAAAATATAGGTTTTGAAATTTGAAAAACATTTTCCCTCAGAGTTGGTATTCCACAGGCATGAGATATTCTCTAGGAATACTGGGTTAAGAACTTTTAACTATTTGTCTGTCTGATGGGAAAGAGTGACTTTCCCAACCTGTCACTATATTCCAACTAGAAAGTGCCCACTTGCTCATTTAGGGCCTGCCCACAATCAATCAGAGACCGCCAAAGAAATAATATCATCAACCCACTGGCTTTTAGCTACAAAAAACTTATCTATTCACATGATGTGGTCATCAACCTTAAGGTGATCACAGTTTGTATATTTCCTTTAAAGAATAGGAAAGGCAGGGCAGAGACCAAGGAAAAGCGCTTGCTGGTCTGGCCTCGGAAAGAGAAGGTCTTTGAAATTTCACAATTTATATTTCACTCCTATACAGTTTGTTCCATTAGAGCATACCCACATGAAAAAGGAAGGTTTAGAGAAAAACTTTCAGATAAAAATACTAGACCCAAAGGTAGAATAGGAATCTTAAATGGTGAATTGGGGCACACTAGAATCTGTCTCCTCTGAATGAGTGATCATCAGAGCCACACAGGGTAAGTCTGCAACATCTAAGTTAAGGTACAGTTTAATAAAGGTGGAACATGCATACCAAAAACACATTAATCATAATATATGAATATTACTATTATCATACTTATTCGCTGTTTCCTGCATCAGCAAGGGAGTGCCAGGAAACAGATGAAGAATGGCCCATCCACTCATATACACTTATATGTACATAAACGCCTATACACATACATATATACACATATAAGTAGTATCACCCTAGTATGTTTTTTCTGTATTTTACTTACATACAATGTTTGCTCTGTACACATAAACAAAGTTTTACATTGATTACCAATAATTCAATAATGCAACATTATCTTTAATGCCTTTACACATACACAAACCCAGGCTCATGTTATCACACAACTGTGGTGTTTTTTATTGTACAAAGGCATGTCTTTTTGTATTAAACAAAGGCAGAGAAGAATGCCATCAGTGTTGCATGTGCTGAGATACAAAAGAAACACCTTACTACAGATGAACATCTGAAACATTATGAACATGGGGAGAGTAACTAGTATTTCTAGTAAGCCCCATTCCTGAACAAGAGGTGATTCAGGTGACCCTGGAGCTATTTCCTTAAGAATATGAATAATCTCTGCTACTCCTTAAACATCTACAGCCTTGAAGGAATAAGAAAGGTTTCCATTATACTTCTTAATATTTCATTTAATAATGTTTCCTGGAAAAATTCAAAATGTAATGGAATTGGCTTCTAATGGATAACTCTTTCCCCCAATTAGTAAAGGGAATTTACTGTAAAGAAGCATCATACCAGTGTGCCATATCAATTTTCTTCACAGTTAAAAAACTACTGGCTCTCTTTGTTAAAACAAGGATGATCAAAAATAGTTAGGCATATCAACAAAATTGATTAATGGTTAACAGTCATCCAAAGGGTAGAGCCACCATCATTTGGCATACAAGCGTTTTAAAAAGTAACACTGAAGACATCTGATGGTGAATTACTCTAGAAAGAATGAGAAATAATAGCATGGAATTGTAAGGGTGCATAGAGTAGTTAACAATATGAAATGGTATAGACAGCACAAACATGGAGAAATGATACAAGAAAAGAGGTTAAGTTAAAGTATCTGAACTTACCCTGGGGAAGGGCTAAGGGAATCTCGGTGCCCTGGAAGATCATGAGGAGAAAGTGATTCTCGCCTGTGTACCCCATGAGGCCCTAAACGGCTTGATGCACGTGATGATCTGGAAGATAGGGATGTGTTGTTGCTCTTAATGGAGGCTGACCTTAAGACACCCTAGAGGAGCCAGAGTTGAGAAAGACATTCAACGAGTGTTAAAAACCATATCATAGTAATCAAGTCTGAGCTGCCATCACTTTACAAAATATAACTCAATATAACAAAACATGCCCAGTCGAGATGAATATCAACACTCCTAAAAATAAGATTAGATTTAAGCAAGAGACTCCAATCTGGAATGGGAGACTTAAAGGTCATACTAGTCAGTCTTGTCTTGTCACAGAAGTTGGATTAAAATACAGCCAACCTACCTTCAAATTAACAGCACTTTTCAAAAACTGTCATCCTCTACAATTTCAAAAGAGTATCATCAAATGATAAAAAATAAGCACATACTCATAAAAGAATTTTTCATAAATACATCCATGTTCATATGTACACAGAAACACACATCTCTCTCAACTAGATTAATGAATTCTTGATCTGAATAGCAGAAAATTACTAAAAATTAAGACAATAAAACCATGAGATGATGGGTACTGGTTCTCCTGCAACCTCATCCTCATATCTCTCAAAGTCAAATAAAATGTTACAATTTGGTTTAATAAAATGTGTTAAATGTTTTATTAGTTCAAGCTTATCATTAAGGTTTTGACTAGGATATACTGCCACAAAAAAAAAGCAAACAAAACTGGAAAAAAATAATGGCAGGTGTCTCTTTCCTTACTTGTACTTAACACACACTGAACAATGGAATTTCCTTACACTTAAACAAATACAATAATTTCATCCTTTCCTTTTTTGTATAAGAAAATAAAGAGCTTGTTAAACTATCCAAAGCTAATGAGAAATTGATATATTAGCTCCTTAAAATTTTTTCCTTTTAGCCTTGGGTTCTTGACAGACAATTAAGGAATTACATACTATGTCCAGACTCAAGAATCATCTTTTGTTTGATGACAACCTAGATTCTTGGTTAAGAATAAATTTTCTGGATTGAGACATAGCCCTATCAGTATAATCTTTGAAGACTTTGCTAACAAAGCTTTATCTCTTAATCCTAGTCAAATTCATGAGACTTTTTTAGACTTCTCTAGTTTGTGCACTCTGGGACCTTGAAACCCCTTTCAGTAGAGAATTCTCTATGTGGACTAAAACTCATTTTACTGGCTTAACCTGAGCTCTTTGCTAGAGTACATGATGTGACAAAGTTGGCTACCGAAGTAACCTTCTTCAGAAACCTTTTACTGAAAAAAATTGAGGGATCTTTGGCACTCATCTACCATCCTTATCAGACAGTACCCAAGCACACATATTGTGGTTCCACCCTGTGTGGCTCTGAGTATTCTTTCTTCAGGAGAGGTAAATTCTTGTGTGTACCCAATTCAACAGTAAAGTATTTGTTTCCACCTTTGAGGTTGGTCTTCCTTTATACCTTTTTCTTTAGACTCTCTTCCTTCATGTGGTTATGTTCTCAAGCCTATGGGAAAAACTGCAGAGGAGAAAAATAAGGGTATCCCACAAGCAATTCTTCCTGGATTCCTCAATTTGCCCTGCCTTCCCCTTTCATTTTTGAAAACCTTTCTCTGTGCCAACTATAACCAGTTTTGGGTTGATGCCTATGATCTGCAAAGTCTGAGTTGCTGGGTTGCCAGAAGTAAGTGGGTCAAAAAAGTCATCCTGGTGGTGATTTCTGATTGGCCTAAAGCAGGCCCAAAATGAAGGAGCTGCCATTACCTAGGTCATAGGAAAGTGATGGATGGGGAAGCCTGTGTTTCCTCACCAGATAGGTACAGAGTTGGAAGGTCCTAAACCTGATTTTCCTAGAATATGTCCTGCAGAATTTCTTCTGCTTGCAGGGGGACAGACTCGGTAAGAAAAGGCCTTTCAAAAGTCCAAAACCATATTTTTCAAGGGTTTAATGTAAATAACATCAGATGAAAAAGTTATGTGTAGGCTGAAGTCTTAGCACTAGTTATATGGTCCTCAAATCTCAATGGAACAGAATGATCTAGCTTATAGTTATGGTTTCCCCTGAATTGATCCTTAACCCAATGACAGCTAATATCCCTTATATGGAATGCTTCACCTCTGGGTGCTGACTGTGAGTATCCCATTATTCAAAAAGCCTGCACATGGCCATTAGGGTGATAACTTTTCAAAATTTGCTTACAGGCATCTCAGAGGGTATTTCCATACATTCGTTTTCCACTTGAGAGGCCAGCAATCATCACAATGCCAAATCATACAGTATAACAACTTTGCCTAGCGTAAATTGTATAAGAAAACCCAAATTATCACATGGCCTTATCAGATACACTTAACTTGGGACATTCTAGTTTTCAAGGAGCTGTGAATGATTGAAAATAAGAGGAAGAGCATGTTATTGCCAGCAGTGAGGAAAAGATAATCCCAGTCCCAGTGAGAGGAGAGATGTTTTTTCATGTCTGCCATTTATCTTTTGGGCATGGACAAATGTTGCCAACTTCATTCCTACATGATTTTCTTTTTTCAATGAGGTAACTCATGAATAGAAGTTGCTTGTTCTGTCATTGGGCTTAAAGTATTTTGATAGTGATTTGATGGCCATGACTGTGACTGACACAAATCACTATTATCATTCTTGAGGAAAAAACAGCCAACACCTCCAAGCAGCAGACTGTCCAAGTTTTTTTTTAGGTATGGTGATAATGATGGCCCATTATTTAGAAACAGGAATAAATGTTGGATCTCAATGAGATGTTTGAGCTGAAGTTTATCAAGAAAATTATGCCCTGAGATTGCTTTCTGGAACTTCTTAGGTTTCTTCATTTTACAGACACCAAACAACTTACAGGTAATGAAAATTACATCAATGCTCAGTGATCTCCATGGAAAATTCTAAGAAATTTATGTCATCTTAAGATCTGTGCACTGATTAATCTCTCAAGTTGTGAAAGTGGAGATTGGGACTCAAACAATACATTCCTTCAAAATGCCATTGATTTGGAGAGAAAATTTTTGTGATTTTTGAAACACAGTGGAAAAGAGACTGAAGTCAACTGTGATGAGGAAATATGTGCTTCATACCAAAAGAAAGAATAAGTGTTTAATTATGCTAATATATGTACATATATGGCAACTATCCCTGCGTGTCATAGGAGGCGACT
>JAUTXX010510379.1:0-11977 GCA_032273605.1 Panulirus laevicauda | reverse complement strand
ATTATTATTTACTGGTCATTAGGTTGAGACGAACCATTCACATCATGCTCCTGAACAGGCGCACGGTTTATCATGGTGCCTGGGAGCTCATAGTTGCCAACAGCATCATTTAAAGATTTCGCTGTTCATTTTACGTCCCTCAGGGAGTCAACGTCTACGGCCCGTGTCGTCTCGAGCCACTAAGCCCTTCGTAACGTCCTGAGCCTCATCGATATTAAGCTACCAAATTCATCACCAGGTTATCAATTCCGTCATTATTCCAACACTGATTATGGAAAATACCAAAACATAGGTCATCAATTCCATCACTAATTATGGGCAAGAAAAACCAAATATGCTATTCTTCCACAATATGGAAAAGGAACATATTTTTTCATGATTATTTTTGTGCCCAAACTTATGAGGGTACTTTATAAATATCAATCCGGAATTTAAAGCTATCCAAATCAAGGTTGGTGATGCGTGAAAAGCGATGTAAGGTTAGCGGTAGTGACGAGTGGCGATTTACGGGTTGTGAGTTACAGATGCTTGTGACATGGCAAGTAGCTGGTGATGGGTATGAATAGCTTAGTATAGAATATGAATGAACAGCGATGGTTGAAGAAGGGGAATTACACTTGTATTAGTACTTTAGGGAATGGGGCTCGCAGGGGCGACACCTGTGTTTATCACAAGGAAATGAGGCTTTATAGACACTATTATATATCAAGATATAGCACTAGTGTGGCGTAAGTGTGATGGTTTACGTTAGCACTTACATATGAGGAGAGGCAACACAGTCTGCATCTGTGAGGATGTGGAAGTTGGTGATAATGACGCCAGCGCAGTGGTAGAGGAACCTGCCGTTCTCCCGCGATCCCAAGGCCACCACCCACGGCAAGTCGGTCGTCCCCAGTGCCTGGGTCCTGTTCAGTGGGTTCTGGCAAGGGAAGGAAAAAATGAGCAGAAGTGACGTGGCAAGTTTACAAGGTATGGCGACGAGTCACAAGGACCGCGGTAGGAGTTTACTAGGGATATGGAGATACAAGGCTGTACCATTAAGGGTTGAAAAGAGTCATGATTTGGAATATGTAACAGTTACTGAGATTCATCAACAGTCGTTAAAAGGAAATGGATTAGTTGCAAAGACCTACCCGTCCACAGTCGAGTGGCAGGACGACTTCGATGCCGCTGGCCGCCAGCAGGTTCTTGACGCGGTCTAAGAAGAGCTGAGCGCTGGCGTTAACGGTCGCGTCAGCTGTGCTGATGAGAGGTGAGAGGACCTCGTCAACAGCGCCGGTGGTGGTGGTAGGTGTCAGGAGAGCGTCAACCGCGCTGACGGTGGGTGTCATAGCGATGTCAGCCATGTTGGTGCTGGGCCTTCGAGTGGCCGTGGTGGTGACAGGTTTCATGATAGCCTCAGATAACCCGGTGTCGGGCATCATAACGTCAGCAGTGCCGGCGCTGGGCGTCATGGCAGCCTCACCCAGGGTTAGGATAGGCGTCACAGTGGCGTTGATCTCGTCTGCCAACTGTAGTAACTCCTGCATCAGCAAAGCCTCGCCCTCCTGCCCGCCCTCAAGCTCCATCATCATCACCATGTCTTCAATCGTCTGTGGTAGGTTAAGGAAAGAGGTGACAGCCTATGACAACTTCAGCTAGACGATACGGCCATTTGGTGGAATGGCTTAGAACTGACGATATTCATGACAGATCAAAGGCCAGTCCATCCAAACGCTGTATCGTCCTGTTCAAGAGGTTAAACACGGTTTTCTATGGTTCTATACTTTTTTCAAATAACTTCTAGATAAATAGTTGACTGACAGCATACTGCTCTCTTTCCATGTCACTGGAATGGGAAGAATGAAATCAATGTTCTAAAAAGCAGTTTATTTGCAGAGGTCTCAAGAGATTGAAAATAAATTGGGCATTTGGAATCAATAGCTAGACGGGGCATTTTCATGTTTGCCTGAAATTGTTTCATACTCTATTAAGGAGGTAGATTTGGGGAAAGGTGCTTCGCGCCAGATTTCAGCCTAACATTAACCTTGCAACTGGCAGTAAATTTACACGTTGACGAACTCTACTGATATCAAAAGATATGTTTTTACTTCTACACTGTGGAACAAATCTGGATTATTCTAAAACTGGGTATATTCTCAATGTCAGCTCATATTTTACACTAACGCTATGTATATTTTCGCGCGTATTTTATATTCTACATTTGGCGTTGTAGACTGCTCCTGTTGACTGTATCTCGTATGCATGACATTGTAGTACTTAACAGGTTTCGGTTATTTTTGTCAATTGTTTTATAAACGGTTAATAAACACATGCAGTCATTTCTGCTGGCACGCAGCTGTGATTATCAAACTCCGCAAGTCTGATTTAAAGTCGTTCGGGTGTGTGTGTGTTTGTCACTACCACTGTTAACAAATACTTTGAATAACATTTTTTACAACGTCTTAGTATTATGTAGATTATCGGTAAAGCCTCCTGCTTTACTGTCTCCACTTATATAGGTAGATAAGAAATTTTGGATTGTTACAGTCATCAAACAGATAACCTCTTCATACACCATGTCTTATGTTGTCTGGCTTTCCAGTGTACAAATGGGTACCCGGTATAAGCTAGGATGTGAGCGCGTGTGTGTGTGTGTGTGTGTGTGTGTGTGAAAATACGTACATAAAAGTAGACATGGTACACAAATACAGGTTTTTGAGTTGGGACACGATTGGAAAACTCTCTCCCCTTAGCAAATAAATGCAGATCGCCCTTACCTTCATGGTGTCGATCAAGGGCTTTGGTCGCAAGAGGGATGGGGCGAGAAGGCGAGGCTGTCGCAGTTCTATACCGTTCTGCACCGCCTTCGTCAACATCTGCAAGAAGAGGTTTTTATGGAAGTGCTGGAGCAAGGCATTTAGTTTTTCTTTTGTTGTGATGAAGGTTCCAGTCACGGACAAAACTCCACATCAAAGCCGGGCCTTAATTGAAATATAGAGAATTATGAAACAAAAAGAAAAGGAAAAGTACGAATTTTGGAGGAAGTGAAGGACCTGTCTTTTGAAATGTGCCAGGTTATAGTTATTGGGAAAAACGTGAGAGGGTAAAGAGTTCCAAAGCTTCAACGTGGAGGGAAAAAAGCAGGTATCAAAACGGCCCACTCTTGAGTTGCCAATGGCAACACAATGATCATGTGACGCAGCGGCTTGCCGAGTCTGCTAGTGGTGGGGGCATACAAGCAGCCAGCTCTCGGAAGCAGAAACCAAAGTAATGCCTATAGAAGATGGAAAGTGAACCAACAATGTGGCCCACGTGGATGCTATTCAGAATGCAATGATCGGCGGAAGGAGGCCGGGGTTGTGTTGAAAAGTGACATATCTACGAATCTCGTAAGGAAGGAGTGATAATATGTGAATCTTAAGAAGGTGCTAGTGAGGTGAATGGGGCGGGTGCTGCGGGAAGTCAGACGCGAAGAGAGAAAGTAAAAAGTAACGGTGTCGTGATGGTTTATACAGAACTTAGTGACTGGGAAAGTGAGAGGTGCTATGTGTAGAAAATGAGTGGTTCTTTAAGGAGCAGATATTGGATAAACACGAGGGGGACACGAGAAGCCATACTACTCTTACGGATATTGATAAGCTACACGGAGATGGGGGAAGCGAGAGATTACACGGTGAAAGGACAATAAGGCTACAGTTTATGGGGAGAATATCATAAAACGGGGATGAAGCAGGTGGGAAACTACGGTCATGGAGCAAATCAAAGGTTAAGTGGACATGTAAAGTGAGCCTAGACATTGGCAAGACTACCTGGATGTGTATGGAGGGTGGAGTGGCGTATGTACAAAATTAGTGTTCTGTTTGAAGGGATGAAGTGTTGTAATGTGTGAAGGAGTGGAATGGTAATGTAAAGTGTGGTGGAGAGGCAAGTCAAGTAAAGTGGAGGTGTAATAGTCTAACTGTGTGTTTGTGTAATTACCTGTCTCTACAATATGGGAGGGTTGAGTCATCTACATTTGTGGGACCCCATCTCGTACTGTATAATTCCCTATTTGTACTGTACGAGTTTTTGCACCAGTGGGGCCCCATATCTTGAACGGCATGTGTGTGTGTGTCTCACCTGGTGAGGGTCGTTTCTGGGAAAGTTGGAGTCATGGCTTTGGTCTCGATGGCTCGTTCCTGATGTCTGGGGGCTCCTCCCTGCAACAATAATTTCACACACCTTAGACACCTATGTACACGACGGGACGACCCTATGGTATGAAAGCGTGTCATATTCGGTCCCTAAAGCGTCAGTGAAAGGCCAAGCTATCGTACCAAGGGTAGTACCGTTCGTGCTGAACGATCATACCAGTTTGAATATTAAACTATTCTGTAACAATGAACCCTAATCTTAAAACAATTATCTTGAGTTATGTGTGCACCGTGATCAAATCAAATTTCGTCACCTCATTCTTGTCTAATTTTATTAAACACCCTTCTCCCTGACACAATAACATGTATACGACCGCCCCTTAATGAAATTTGAAGAGTTAAGTCTGCAGTCATGAGCAAAGGTTGCATACACATACCTCTTGTAGCGATCTGGGGCGTCCCAACCTGCACGCTCAACACCAACCAACACTGACACAAACAGGAACATCTTCCTGGACACACAAAGGTCTTCTCAACTCTTCCAGTGTGGTTTCTGGTGGATTCAATTTTGGGATCTTATGTGACGATGGTTCTGGGTTTAATTCAATCGACGTGGTATGAAAATTCTTATCCTGTCTTCCTGCAGAGAGAAATAGAGGGATTATTCCTGATCTCAACAACTGTCAGTATTCGTAAAGCTCACAACTGCGTATAGTATTTGTAATGATAGAGCTTCACTAAATTGCCTTGCTGCTGGGGCAGATATTAGCAGGAAACTACTCAGATTTTATAGTAATTCACCTGAAGTATCATTTTGTCATGGTTAAACTTGCCTCTGGATATCTTTCGAACTGTTCAACAACAGTAAATGTGTAATACCAGTTCTGTTGATCTAATGTAAAGAGTGTTCTTAGTAAATATGTGGGATACACGACTTAATCTGAGGAAAATTTCCAGCTTTACGAAAAATATGGAAGCCAAGGAACTGTTTTGAAAACAATCCTTCCAAATTTTGAGGTATTTTTTTTGTTTTGTGCTGTCAGGTTTTTTTTTTTTTTAAATCGTACCTAGCTATTGGAATTCGTTATAACGATAGCAACGAAAAGTATCTCATGACATTACCAAAGTTACTCATTACTGACCGTCAAATTTCCATATCTTAGAATGTGAACAGACGCAGAGTTGTGCTGAGTCCAGTTTGGGTGTATAACTAAAATGCCCATACAGTAAGCTATCGAGAACCTTTCAAAAATCGTATAAACTGGTCCAAGTCAACAATCGACACTTCCACCAATTTCTAAAATTTTGAAGGCGTTAAGAGAACTGTATACCAACGCTTCGCACATATATTAGCTTAACACTGATCATTTGACGGTAACATCGCTGCTAACGTCTTTACATTACGTTGACCCTACAAGCCGTAATCAGTCACCCAATCAGTTGGAAGGATCCTCCCCCGCTTACCTACTTTGCACCAGCTACACGAACAACTAACGCTTCCACACACAGACGCCACCGTTCCCCCCTGCAGTTGCCAAGTCGCCGCTCGAGTCAGTTCACAAACTCATGAAGATACCCTTTATTTCCACGTTCATTCGGTTTTGTATAGAGCTTTACCAGTGCAAGGCATAAAGTATAATCAAGCACCACAGATTTTCAGTGTGATCCATGACAATGCAGGCGAAAACTTTTTTTTGGCATAAGCTCTCACTATGACCACAATATAAACAAAGACAAATCTTGCCATCGAGTCTGGCTGTCCATAATATTACCTAACCAAAAGATGTATAATAAAACAACATCTTCACACCATCTGTAGATGGAGGAATGGAGCTCGATGCTTGAAAACCGATGTCTTTTGTTGACTAGAAAGCCTTTTATGGAAAAGATTAAGTTGTAATAAGTTTGGCTGTTACCCTTCTGTAATGACGAGGTCTCTTAATCCTCGAAGATCAGGTTGAAAGCCTAAGAAATATTCCGTTGTGTTTAAGACTCCCACCGCCGTATATAAACCGAATGATCACCTGCATTTTTGAACGTAAGGAGTGTGTGCTTAAAGCGTGTCGTTACGCTATACTTCCTTCAGTCGTTCCTCTGAATGCACCACCATATGCTCATCACCTGTGAAATGTCTTCTGTGGATCTGCTTATATTATGTCATTCTATATTTCTTTACAATATTTCTGCATACCTTCCCACAGTTATCGTTGGATATACATGAATGAATAAAGAAACTAGGCTGCCTTACCATCTCTGTTGGGATTGAAATGTATAACAGAAGTTGCTGAGAAAGAGACGCGATTTTCAAGTCCCGCATTTAACTGTTGGGAAATTCAGCCTGCGTGCCATGGAGGCATTACACTCGACGCGTTGCATGTACCACCCATCAGGCAGATGCTTTGTCTTCTATTTATCCGGCAGGAAATTCTGAACGCAATATGGTTGGTTCACCTCAGACTCTGTGATGTATTCCTCAATCATACCCTGAAGTGGAAGGAAACGGGTTCAGACCTCTTTATCGATGACACTTTTATATTCATTTAAGATCTGGCCTTGACGAAGACTTTATACGGATGCTAATTATGACACTTAAAAAAAGAAAAAAAGAGGGGGCAGTGGGAACCAAACTTTAAGAGCTCACTAAGACTGATCTCGTTCTCTCTCTAAATGCAAAGCTCTCAAGGTCAATTATCTAATCAATTATTGTTTGTTGAAACGTGCAAAAATAAAAGTATTTTCACTGAAAAAAATATTGCTTGTGTGGGTTACCAGGAGTCTCCTCAATAGAACTTGAACTTTTTATGTACAAAGTATAACAATGCTGAAATGGATCACTGGTTTAACGTGATGAAGTTTTAGAATTTAGTTTAAGTAATTGTTCAGGCGTACGCGCCGGGGTCGTACCGTTATGCTGAAGGGTCGTACCGTCATGCTGCAAGGGTTTTAAGCACGAACTACCAGTTGTAACACAGACCCTTTAGTTACCACTGCACACTCCAGACACGCTTCAAGTTATGTTCCAACTTGTAGTAATATTAAGGTTAGGTTCAAACAATTCAAATGCAGAATTATACATGAAGTTATATGCTGTATCAACGGTCGATGTCAAAACTTTTTTAATGTATTCAGACAACCTCGTAAGCTGGCGCGCACACAGCTCCCTTTACCCCTACTCACACACACACAAAGGTGCTCTGGTTAGGGGTACCGCATTTTTTTTCTTTTTCTCTACCGAATGGTTCAGTCACGAAGAATAATGAAAGTCAGGCCCTTTAGTAAAGGATAGAAGAATCTGAGCCTTTAAGGGACTAGGAAAACCAGTGTTGAAAAAAAAAAATATTGATCGAGTCCCAAAGAATGGCGGTTTCCGTCAAGACTCATAACAGCTGCAGGGGTGTGAACAGTCACACACATCTACAAATACACGTATCCAAGAAGGAAAATTTTCGATTCTAATGGGAAGAAAATGACGAGCAAGCATGGGTGCGAGGTCATCTGCACACTGCTTCAAAACACGAGCAGGAATGCCATCTGGTTTAAATGCCGCACTCGTGTCCAGAGAAAGAAGTACATTCTGGATTGCAATGAGATTGTTCGAAGAGGCATAGGACCAGTGTGAGGTGTGTTAGGGGACGAGGGAGTGTTGGTCATCCAAGGTGACATTAGACGAAAAATTATGAGCACTGTTCTCTGCTCAGCAGAGACTGAAGCATCGCCCGAGATAATGCAGTAATCTTTGTAGGGAAAACAAATGAAGAATCTTATTTCTTTTAAAAGTGCTATTGTAAGAGTCTAGAGAGGGTGTTCGGGGGAGAAGGCGCGGTAAGTAAAGAGATCTATTAACGAAAGTGTGGTCTAATGAACAATCTAAAGGTGAAATCGTTTACGTATATTGCGTAAGACTATTGGCGAAAACCAAATCCAATGTTGGGAGAGGAGTCATGAGAAGTACTATATTAGACGAGATACAAGCCAGAGGATGTTCAACATTAGGAAGGTTATAAAAAAAAAAAACGCGATTGTTGTCGGAATGAATTGGTAATGTGTCTTACTAAAAGGGGAAAGGGTCTTGGTAAGGGTCGGTACAGCTATGGCCCAAGCCTTCCCTCTCACTGGCAGCAGAGACAAAGGAGACTGTACTCATCACAGAATACCCGTTACTAGGGGCATTCTTCCATATTTGTATCTAGTAATTTAGAAAGAGAAAAGGGGAGGGACAAAGAAGCTAAGGAGAGAGAGAAAGAGCATAATAGATATATGGTTCATGCTGGAAGAATATGTTGACTAGCCCAGTACCAAAAGATTTAATGAGATAAATAGAACCAGCAGTCCTGACGGCGATTTAAGATGGATCCGTGTTTACCAACACATCTCGGGTTACCATATTTCATAAATACATACCTCGTGTTACCATATTTCATAAATACATACCTCGTGTTACCATATTTCATAAATACATACCTCGTGTTTTTAAAATTCGAATAAATTGTTCTTGGTATTATTTCACAAGATTTCGAAAGAATAGGGAATTCGAAAAAAAAATCTACATTACGAATATAGTTGTTCGAAGTTGGTTGGTGCAGGTAACGAGGTGGCTGGGCGGGGCAGTGCGAGGGGACCGCGAACTCACTCGTTCTATAAGGGTCTGATATGGATTATTTCATCGGCATGAGGAACGCGACCACAGTGCAGTGAAGCTAGTTGCAGACCTTCCCCATTGTCTCATTATCTGAGATAATCGGTAAAGAAACTTTCGTTTAGTTGTGGTGGTATTTAGGTCAGTCTTTAAGCAGAACTTCAGCTTAGTGCATTTCTACGAGGCTGGGAAGTCATCGCGATAAATTATTCCACAAGCGAGCAGTCGGTACTTGGGAAAGACGAGCTGACTCAAGCTGTAGAGATAGTGTTGCAAGGCGGGTGACTGTAGACCTATTATCAATACGGTCTCAGATGTTGTAGCTATACAGATTAAAATCAGAAGTACAGTAATATGTTAATCTTATCAGCGCTTTAACGAAATTCTCAAAACTCGCGTTACATTTGTGAGAATCTATCGTAATTAAATGAGCAACTGGCAAGTTCCCAGACATTTCAGCGTGACTTATTGCAATACTCTTCTGTACACACGTAAGGTTTATCTTATCTGAGGTGTACCACATTGTGGTAATAATCAGACGACTATAGTAACTAATGTCACCAAAAACATGGTTTAAATTCGCATAGATATATAAATGCACTGAAAGGTCATAGAAGGTAGACAGACTACTTTTTAGACGTTGAATTGTAGCATCGCCACCAATCACCGTACTGTAAGGGATCCCTTTTCTCTTGAGGATTAACTCTGAAATCTCAAAAATCTACGCTGGTACACATCGTGCAGCTATCAAGGGCAGGTAAGCTTACACAAAATCCAGAGCTTTCGTATTATGCTGCAGCATCCTGCAGCATCATCTCTCAAGAGTAATACAATAAGACACTATACAGAGTTTGGCGAAAGTAAATGTTTACAATTCAATGGCATGACACTTTTGGTGTCGATGTTCGAGGAAAAGGTAAAGGGATCAAGAGAAATGAGTTTGGATCATGAGGAATCATTGAAAAAGATCATAAGGAACGGGAAATATTAGTCATCGGGAGTATTGATATATATGGTCTAGTTTTTCAGGATGAAATGGGTCACCGAGTACTCTTGCATAACGGTTAATTGCCCTTTGTGCCGCCGGGTAGTAGAGCCGATAACTGGGTGCAGTATCGTCCCTGTTACTGCTCAGCGAGCTCACTGGTGATGTTTATTCTAAAGCGTTGGATACATGACGTGAAAGAACTCATAATTTTCTACTTTCTCAGACTAGACGGTTCCGTGATATTCAACTCATTAATAATATATTGGTCCGCCACGTGTTCTGGAGAGGGCTAGGCACAAACCCGGATATACGAGACAACTATCGTTATTTTCATTCTTTAGTTTCATAGAGCATTCGAATCTGAAAGAAAACATATTGTGTTATGTTACTGCGGTACTAAATTATAGTATCTTACCGAAGATTTATAGGTAGGCTATAATGGAAATTGGCAACTGAGCTGCGCGGTGTTTGCCGGTAAGGATGCGCGTGAGCCGCACATTCTTACCCCGCCTCACCACTTAGCGTCGACCCACCACTGTGAAGAGGGTTGCCTTACCTCCCCAACATCCCTCCTGAGTTCGTTAGCTCATACTGCTCATGTGACAGTCAGTCATAAGCGCTCCGGCGGCGGCGAGGCCCAGTGCCAGTCGAGGTGGATGGCAAGGTCAGCACCTGTACCTGACTGCTTGTCTTGTCATCTCCAGGACTTGTAACTTCTGCCTGAGCGGCATGAACATTTATTTGGTCTCTTCATTTTGTGAGATGATCAATATAATTATGATCTAATGAAAGTATATGAGTATTTTCATGGCGTTCATACGACGGCAAAGTCCCGAGTATCTTCATTTGTCTAATTTTTATTAATTTTCCCCCCTGGCGCCGTTCTGTGTACGCGGCTATGATAAGGTTATGTGCATAATCGACATGACATTTATGTGATGGGATGGTGGAGCTGCCAAGTTTCCAAGAAACTATAAATAAAAAGTAGATAAACCCATTGAATGTACATGATGTTCACTTTGGTCAGTCGAATTTAACGTTCGGTATCGGAACCAAGGAGTTAGACCCTCTCGTGAGTAGTTTTAGTTCTTCATAGCATCAACGAAGAGAAGTCGTCGTGTTAAGTCGCTGGACGAAAAGGGCGGAAGCAGGCGGCGACACAGGGCCGGCATGAGGGAGATCGTCCACATTCAGGCTGGCCAATGCGGCAATCAAATCGGCTCCAAGGTTAGAACCTCTAACTCTCTTCAGTAAGGTATAATTATGACACCAATCCGATTTCTAATCCTTTTTTAGCTGATTCCTCAAACTACTGGAATACTTTGGTTTGCTTTGAATGTAAGCTTGTGTCTTGCTATAGTATTATCCAAAAAGATAATATATTACTTTGGTGACAGTAAAAATGATGTACATCAGTGCATTCAATTAAAATTGAAGTGTATGAGATGAGCGATGTTCACGTTAAAACACTTTGGTGTAGTCACTAAGGATGAGTTGCCCCAGAATGGGCAGGGCGTTGAAGTTAACGGAATTATGGGGTAAAAACATGGAATCCAGTGAAAGGAAAGACAAGACCAACCCAACGCAACCTAACTTATGCATTATCAGAGAATTACCTTAGAAAGACTGCAGTGCACTTAATTCCGTTTTCTCATAACGATGATTTTTTTTTGTACCTTTATTAAGCTCATTGTAATTAATACTGGACAGAGAGCGTAAAGCGCATCACATTAAGAAAAAGTAAAATGATAGGTACTTTTCCTCTTGAAAACTCTTGAAAATATAACAATATTACTCAGTTACATCCAAGAACGCTTGATTTACGTGGAATGCAGGCAAGAGAAATAAGTTCGTCATAGACGCTTCAAGTATATGAATCCATATTCACATGATCAAAAACATATACAAAAGAATTTGAACGCTATAGGTACGTTTTTGGCTTTTAATGTCACTTTTTGTTAAATGCCCTTAACTATAATGGCGATACCCAGTGAGGGCTAGCTGAAGACAAGAAGAAACAACACGGAAAACTATCACCACTGTTGTAGGGGAGAGTTACGTAGGGTTTTCATGTATGTTGAGTTGTAGACGCGAGTCAGCTAATCATACATTCCTACATTTTCCCGGACCATCCTCCCCACCATTGTCCGAGAATAAGGAAAAAATGTTATGTGAAGGTAGGTGTTGTACTCTCGGTACAGTAAACTAACTTTGCAACTCAATGTAAATAACATCCCA
>JAUTXX010510368.1:0-11978 GCA_032273605.1 Panulirus laevicauda | reverse complement strand
GTTAAAGTGGTCCATTTGTAGTTATTACTATTTAAATAGGTATAAAATATGGAGGAATAGCTTGTAGTATTACCATTGAATACCATGTCATAGTTCAAGTGTCAAAAATAATGCGTAATTAATAGATTCAAAACTATTACATATATATTAAGCCCAAGCCAAAGTATTTTTTTTTAAATGCAGAATATTAATGTAGCTTTATAAACATGGTTTTGTGAGTAATGTTTAGTATATTTACATGAATTAATATACTATAATAACTTTCGTAAATTACATATTTAATATATTGGTGATGTTATTAGAATATGTTTGTACTTTCTCCAAAAGTGTGAGCATATAAACTTCTGTTCTATTCTATTCCATTCTATACACATAGAAATTGCTTGAGAGAAAATGAATAGATTGTAGGTATTCCTTACAACTGTTGTGTAAGATTTTTACAACATTCGATTCCGAAAAATAGTCACATAAACTTGAGAAAAATAATTTATTCCAAAGTTTATGTTTAATTACCCAAAGTTTCTCTAAAAATGGGGTTATGGATGTGTATTGACCGTATAATCGCGACAACAAACAATGTTTATAAACATATTGTTACAATATAATAACATGGAAAATGTGGTCAGATTTAATTAACTTGTGTGTTGATATATTACTTTCTTTAAACTACCTCAGTTCCCTTGTAAACACGTTGCATGTTGATTAATTAACATGTTAATTATACCCGATGTGATATTAAATTAATGCTTAATTCGATTAACAATAAAGTTAATGACACTTTTTGAAAATTCAAATTTCGAAAATTGGAATAATTGTTTGTTTGGTTGACTTAAAACGTCCCTGAAAAGTGTTTAATAAGTGTTTAATAAGTATATAATATAATAAGTGTTTAATAAGTATTTAATTAGAATTTATAAATATATGTACGGTGTATAGAATTAGAATAACTCCCAATCAGTGTTAGAATTAAGTCTCACGCCCTTCTCAATTAAGAATTTTCTCTGTTTTGAAGAAAACGAAATAATACATTGACGTTTTTTCGTGACTTCAATGATTTCTATAGATAATTAATTAATGTATATAGAAAACAGATGGTGTGACAGTACTTACTCTCCATGGGTTGACTGCTAAAATCCAGCAACATAATTCTTGAACATGCACTTTGCCGTTTAACATGAGTCATTATGCCATGCATGTAATGCAGTATCTTGTGCCACCATGCGCAACATGCGCACGCAGCAAACTCGCCAAATGGGACGAGTAGATAAGTGGAAACCACAAGTCTTGTTTCCACTCGTGGTTTACGACTCGCTCACTCACTCGTATTGGGGAAAAATGTCCACAATATTAACCTGGTCCTTTAGCAACCAAAGTCTCGAAAATAATTACCTCCCACTTTTTCAAATATCTTTTAAGCCATATTTTTATGTTTCACTCCAGGCTTTCCCCTCCTGTATTTTCGCCGCTGTTTTCAGACACACTGGCTTACTACCTGGTCGCTGCGCTGTATGGATGGTTGAACGTCTTATAATGCCAGTAATTAACGCTTAATTCTCTCTAAATTACCAATTAATCCTCTATCCACAGTTAACAACTTGGTATACTGACTCACAGTCTGTACTCTGTGCTGGGTGTGTGTTGGGGGGAACGTCTTTTGGTACAGTTTACACTTCGTTATAAAAATAGTCTTCTCGGCTATTATTGCCATGTGTACGTTATTAATACGCTACACTTGACATTATTAGCGTTGGTGATAATTTACATAGACGTTGCGTCCGGGTAAATCGTTTTTTAAAAATGTGTATGGCGTTTTTTTCCATCTATTTTTATAAACGTGTCACGTTAACCTCGTCAAGTGGGTTGCCAGCTACCTGTTATTATGACGAGATTTGGAACCTTCCAGTTATACATTGTTGGCTTTTATGTACTTCCACGTCATGGATCAAATGATACAACAACACACACATACACACACACACTTCTCCTGCATCGTGATTATGAAGGTAAACAAATATGACATTGCTTAATAGTCGAATGAATAATGTTATGATAGATTTTGGCAAAACTGGAAAGACATACTTGGCAACTCTTAAGCCCCGCCCATTGGGGGAACCACACTCCGATTTCCATATTAAATGAATAAATACTTTATTATAATGATCCTCGTGTTGATTAACCTACCTTTATCACAGTCGTGAAGTCAAAATTTTTAACATTTTATTAGAAAATGGTTAACATTGGTTGTTATATATTTATTGTGGTTGTTGCTGGTCAACACATGTGACCATCATATCTTCACCCAGCGCCACCTATGGTCACATGTTGAATAACACATGTGACCAATACATAACATGATGGGAATTAATAACACACATAGGTTTATGGCTGCTTATTTGGGTTTGAATTATATAGCATAGAACCACGAATATATTGCTTTTTTGACATAAGATTCGTACACAGTTTTGTAAATGTTATTTCACTCATGTAAGAAACATTTATAGTAAATTGTCAAGTTTTTGGATTTGTTGTGTGTGTGTGTGTGTGTGTGTGGAGTTTATATTGAGCATTTTGATTAGAGTTTGTGATAAGCTTATTTGTACCGCTGGTGAGATAATATTTCTATCCCTTACACAGTGTTCGTATCTTGAATAATCATTAAATATTTCATATATGACGCCGTTTTTTTAGGTTATATTTTTTTCACCTCGAAAACCTATAATATTATGTGCTCTTGTGTTAAAATCGAGTCTGCAAAGCAGACGTTTCCAAAAATCCATCTAACTTTTCACCTTTTCTTTTTATGTCCACTAATCCTGTATAGACCTTATCATATACTTTTCCAGCTATGTTAAGGAGACTTGGTAATGTAATTATAGATTTATTTACTGGACCATTAACAGCTTCCGTCTAAGTCTTCAGACATTTGTCTTCTTTTGTCATTTGACTCCACTTACTTTCAAGAACATTCTTTCCATCTGTGCCCTCCCCAGTTTTTCCAATATTTAAGATCATTATTACGCTCCTCTCTTAGCTCTGTATTCTCTTCCCTACATAGAGTCCTTATTTCCTCATCCTCAATCCCACTATACCAAGTCTTTTCATAATTTTCCAATTTTTGTCTCATCCGTTTTTACAATCATTCTTAAAGACTTGTCCAGTATGTATTACAGTAACTAATGTATCTTACAAGACATAAGCAATGGCTAGTATATTTCTGTACTTCCAGAAAGCATTTGACAAAGTCCCCTGCGTTAAATTGATGCTCAAAGTCCGGGCTTTTGGGATTATTGTTTGCAAAGGCAATTGGATCGTTAGGGGATTATTATTTGCGAAGGGAATTGGATCGTTTGGGGATTACTAGTGTTTACTAGGCTGTTAAGCCTAGTAAGGTGATAAAGAGGTTGAGGGTCGTAATGAATGGAGGAATCATTATTGTGGTCACCCGTTCATAGTGGGATGCCCCAGGGATCCATACTTGAGCCTGAATTTTTTATTATATATCAACGATATTGATGTAGGGCGGAATAACTTGCAAGAGTTAACACGGAGGTTGCTGATGACAAATGAACTAAGATAGCCTAAGATTGCAATAGGATCTTGGAAAACTCGAGCTTATTCTTGCTATTTTTTTTTTATATATATAAAATGACATTCATGTTTATTCTACCTCGAGACGTTCTTACTAAAATTTCCTTCGGGCTTATTAATCCTGCAAGATTTTTTTTTTCTGGGCATGTTGGTATATAGTGGGGAGGGAGCCCTGTATGTACTATTTTTTCAGTTATTGCTGTGGAGTGCAATTTTTTTCTAGGCCACACGACATCAATTTAACCTTTAGTCTGCGTAACTTGTGAACTTCTAAGTGGTTTACAATGGTTATGTATGGAGAATCATGTTTGCAACAAGAATAGCTTCTGTATGTTAATTGCACAAAATTTATCGTTAATTCGAGGATTAATGATTGATTTTGTACTCCGGACTTGTTCTCTTCTGATAAAGCCTTATTTTTTACTATGTTAGCTGAGATGGCATGGGCAGCTGACACCCTAATCATCATTATCCCATTCACGCATTTCCTGAGTTTAAGGCACAATCAGATCATGGATATCACGAAGTTCAAAAGTGAAACTATATCCTAATATTTGCCTCTGTCAACCTCATGGGTCGATTCCATCATCCATTAAAAGATTAACTATTAAGCATACAATTGATCCTTCTCACATTGTGTAATGGAGATACATAAGTCAGTTTGAAAGCCATGCCATATAAAATTTCAACTTACAGTATATACTGTGCCTGATGATAGCTTAATTTTACTGCATTTAATACTGAAATGTCAAAGGTACTGAAGAGGATTGATCTGAGCAAAGCTTAGGTTTAATAAATGTTGCAAGTAACGAAGCTCTATGAAGTTGAACAATTGATATCAATAGATTAAATAGTTTCTTCGGAGCATTCATGTATCCAGTTCACATATATAAAGGCTGTTAACAGTGCCAATACTTGTGTGATAATACTATATGTATGATCCATAAGTACCTCGATTCAAAAATTTCACGAAGTTTATCAGTTACAGTCCTGCAAATACTCGTGACTGAAGGTAAGAAAATTCAATAAGACCAGTTAAGATTTATTGAAGATATTTTATAAGACAGATTAAGCTGCAAAATGAGTCACAACTCGCTGAAGTTGCCACCACGCGAGGATAAAAACCTTAATAATGTACAGACGCTCAGGTAAATGTTTAATGTACAATGCTCATTTACACTACTGGAATCTATGACTTAGCGTATATGGACACCTGGTAGCAGTAATGATGCAGCTGAAGGTCCCCCACCCCATCAAGACAATTCATCCCAGGTGAACTTAGTTCCCTTGACTTCTCCAAATCTCTCTAGGAATAATCAACATGCAGTGATCATTAGACCCCAGCAGTTTCAACTTTGCTGCAGGTTTAGGCCTCGAGCTCCACAGCCAAACCAACTTTGTGTCCACCCTGGTTAAAGTTCTTCCCGTCAATTAGAGTGGAGAGAGTTAGTGTAATACCGTCGCGGACCTTCTGCTGATAACCCAAGCCGACCTGAGAGGAGTTGTTCACCTTAGCTCGTAGTGCAGCATCCTTGTCCAGAGCATACTTACACCCGATAGAGAAACGTGTAGTGTTGGATCCAGCTGACCAGGCCAAGTCGACTGCGCCCTCTAATTCAGGGTTAATTTTGTGGTAAAGAGAGCCACCAAATTCTGCCCCGTCATTAGCATACGTATGGAGGATGAAATCTGGGTTTGTAAAGCCAACAGCAAAGTTATTCTTGGTCAGCTTGGACTTGGCAGTATCAAAGGACATCTGATAACCAACGAGCCAATTTTTGTAGTTGAACACAGCAGCACCATTCACAACTGGGCCACCAATATCCAACGTGGAATCAAGATTGACAGCCAAAGCATCAGTCTTATATGTTGATTTGAGTACTCCAGACTTTTTGCCTGTCTGTGGGGCAAAGGTAGTGTTGAGAACGAGTTTAAGACCCTTAGCAACCTTGTCCTCCAACGCTACTTCTGTATTCAAGGTGTTATCAGTGTTCCACTTCTCGGTGAATGTCAGACCTGAAAAATACAGAGATATCTATATTCTCTATGGCTTATATAAAAAAGTAATATTTGGAATGATACAAAATCAACTTTAAATGACATCTTCCCATCTAATACTTATGACTAGTAAAAATAATTGGTTTGAGCTTTAAAATATAAACTACAGCATTTGGTATGTTCAACCTGGAAAGGTTACGTATTTGAATCAGACACTAATGTCAATATAATAATACCAGAAACTGAGATAATTTGAGACAAGAAAAACAGGTTACAAAAACTGAATGCAAGCTAGGCACACAAAGTCTAGCACATTAAAAGAAAATCCACTAAGTTATAAAGGATTCACCTTTCCATTACATAACCCCATCCTGTGAATTACCATCTTAATTTGAGGAAACATCATTACATATAAGGGGCATCCCACCTTCCCTGTGACTGCTTCAAACATACAATGAAGACACGAAGCTTAAGACAGTTACTTGAAAAATATTCTTTTCCAAGCATTCAGTACTGCTGAAAGCATTTATTGAAATCTTTTTAGTAAGGACTTGCAACCAAAGCCTTCACTATATTAGCCCAATATCCAATGAGGATGGAGTATCAGTAAAGAGGAAAATACATAACTGTGAACAGAATACTCGAACACTGGTGAAGATCATTATAATACCAGCATTAGGCCCAAAATGGATTATTTCTGTTTTACAGCTCATCTTTCAGTAACCCAAATGAATCAGGTCAATTCACATGTATGGTCTGACTATCCCAATATATTCTTGTACGTACAAATAATATCACTAATTCATAATTTTCATACCCTGCTTTTACTATTTCATTAAAAAATCTAACATCAGGAAGCAAAAAACACTAAAATGCTTCACTCTACATCCTTCTCGACTAACTTCTTTACCAAAAGGTTGTCTTACAATACTAACACAAATGATAATGATAACCTTAAAGATCGGCTGATTTTCAAGTAACTGCCTCATGATTATATTTGAAGTTTGTTTGGTAATCTTAATGACTGGTTGGTCTTTAGACAGTAACCAATATACCACAGGGACTGGGTGTTGCTAACCTTAATGTTACATGTTTAACTGGTTTCACCAATCTCTTTGGTGCTCCACGAATGTGATCTTACAAAGCTTCCTTAACCTTATTTGTTGGCATTTGGTCAGAAGCTCTCCAAACCTAGAATAGTCACACACTGAGAAAGATTCCAGTCCAGGGACTTTTTAAGCACGATTCAGAATAAACTAGCTCCACAGTGACTTTCACTAGTCTAAATCCAGACTAATAAAACCAAAGTCAACATTGTTTCCACCTCCTTAGCGACATGTTAAGTTTACAGGTCTTCCCTTAAAAAAAAAAAAAAAAAAACCTACACCTATCACATTGATCCATTAAGTTTCTGTTCTCTTTCATGATCACAAACAGCCTCGTTAAAACCCAGTAGTATGTTGCCGTTTGAATTCAGTTGCATTTACTGAAAGTTTAGTCAATACATTAAAATTCTTTTTGACAGAGGTAAATTAATACAAAGCCAAGCTGCTCACTATTTAATGTGTAACTAATAATACAGCCATACTGTTCTGTCAAAATTCCACTTCGCGTGCTAAAAATTATCAAGTTGACGGCTAGGACTGGTGATTTGTTACACTTAATAGCATCTCATTTCTACTCATGAAATGAAATCTTTACACTCTATTATGGTTTCATCTTCATAACATTAAAACCAAGAAACTTTTAGTGGTGTGCTTACAGTACTAAAAAATCATGTTAAAACGAAGAAACTTTGACTTACCATGCTCCTTCACTTTGTACTTGGTCTCAAGATTACCAGCAACCTTTCCCGATTCCAAAGAGTTGCTTCCACCTGCTGTGATCTCCACTCCAGTGTTGGTTTTGCTCTTGCACTGAAGTTTCAGCAAACCAAAGTGGTAACCCTTGCCAAAAACATCTTTGGCAGACTTGCCAAGATCAGCATACACAGGTGGAGCCATCTTGTTCTGTAAAAAAAAATGTCAATAATTATAATTATGCTGGTCTTTGTGTATGTGACTACCTGTTAGTACAAAATTGCCTTGTAATATGTAGACAGTGAGATATTTACCGAAGGAGCAACAGAAATTAATGAAATGGAACAAGAATAATATCAGACCCGAGTAAAATTGCAGCAGCTAGGACAGGAGCTGATGTCCTTGATTTGCCCTCTTTGGAACAAGAAAATGGGAATATGAAACTATATATAAATTATTAACCCAGTAAAAAGTAAACAAACTGTTCTTTGAACTTATAAGAAGGCAAACTGGATGATATGCCAGAGTTGTGAACATGTTGAACATGCTACGCAAGGAAGGTTATGCAAATACCGCTAGAAAATCCAAATGCCTACATGATAAAATTCAAGTGTAAGAGGTGGAACCCCTGGAGTTTAAGGCATGTAAAGCATAGTTTAAAGTGGAACAGATGATTTGTATGACAAGGATGGGGAAGATTCTTTTTATTGTCGAAAACTAGCACTAGTGAGTGTTCTGGTGATGTTTAGTTTGTTTATAGCTTTCACACTCTTGTCTGTAATGTGTGGCATGAATATCAAGTGTGCTTCGTGTGTGAAACTAAGGACAGTTAGTGTTCTGTCGAGTGGGACTGGTTATCATTCAGGGTAATGTGAACGTAAAGGTTTGGGTTATGTCTCTGTGGGTAACGTAGTAATAGTAACATTGATGAAATTGCGAGGATCAGATATTTTGGGTTAATAAATATGTAACCAGTAACAAGATTTCTAGAAATGACCAACATTAATGTCCACTGTCGAGGACTAAGTGCTTGTGGGAAAGCTAGGTAGTCATGAAAACAGCTACTGTGTCACCTATTTGTCTCCATTTGCTGCCAGTTGGCAAGATGTTCAATAATGGTTGTGTGTTATGTATTAGCTAGAATATTTTCATAGATTCCGTTGATTCTGTACATGTGGTCACATAATTTCATATTAACCCCTCCTTTTTCCATCTTCGTAACTCTTACAACTATTGCCTTAGTACGAGAGTATGAAAGGAAGCTCTAACTTATACTTCACCAAAGTTATTCTGTTTTCTAAAGACTACACTACCACAGGAACACAGAATTAACGTTCAAAGCTCTTAGTACTGTGTGTTAGGAAGTTACATGACCTTCATTTTCAGAGCATTAATGTATCTAATGCTAATTTCCCTCGTTTCAGATAGCATGCAGCTTTACATTTGTGTCAAGTGGAAGCCAGTATGCGTCACAAGATTCGAGAGAAAGAAAAAGGATTGGACAAGGTAATTGGCAAATAAAAAACCCTAAGATTTGACATCTCTAAAAATATACTTCAGTACCTTCCTGATAAAGACAGTAGTTTGTGGAATGTTGTTCTCTAACAATAATTTATAAAGTACTGGTAATACAATCGGATTTGGGGATTTTTTTTTCCTTTTTTTTTAACAGGAAGAGCATTACTTGTTTTTGTTGAATAATTTTTCTATATATTCATTATGAAATGTTTAACACTGACCACTTATCTTGAAGTACCGAATGTGTGAGGCATCACATATGGATAAAGGAATCGGTACTTTAAGTATTCTGCGGAGTCTTTCTTCAAAAGGTGCTATTTCAAGTAAAGGAGTGGTTTCATCATCCCATCAACGCAGACAAAAAATGTATAATCAGTGATAAGGTAAGATAAAATTTAGTTTTGTCTTTAGCTGTACATAACATTGTGCTGATCATATGAGGGATGACGACCAACAGCAAACATCCTCCTGGTTTTCCGTGGAGATTTTATTGAGATTTTAATAATAATGAAAAATTATTATAGAACCCCAATAAAGTCCCATGTAGAGATTAAATGTCAGCCATCTGCACGACCAATAATTTTGTGAAAGTCAACGCGCAAAGTGTGAAGCCATAGCAAAGTACTCGCTGAAGGCCCTTAAATATTGCTGCTATTTCTGTTCTATATCATTTTTTTCTGTTACAAAAGTAGAAACAATGTTTTAGATAAGCTGTATAGATGATACTGCTGTTTACCCCATATTTTCCCTGAACTTCAAAGGCCTGGTTAGTTTACTTTGAGGTTTTTTTTCTGCAAATGACACTGATTCAGGTAAAGTATACCTTTCTCTCTCTCTCTCTCTCTCTCTCTCTCTCTCTCTCTCTCTCTCTCTCTCTCTCTCACGTTTACAGTATGTAGGCAATCCTTTTGCAACATCAAAATGTATTCTACCACCACTCGTTTTCTAGGTAATTTCGTAAAAAAAAAATCCAGGCAATGATTTGGTCCGAAAATCTTCAAATTCAGTCATACATTCTCCAAATTGTAGAGTAAAATCCAATATTTGTTCTGAAATATACGAGTTGGCTGGAATAAACATCCCGGGTTTACAAACCATCCAACAAAAGAATAATGAATGAAAATGTCAGATTTTAAAGGTCATGTCTTTTTTTTTTTAGACAGTATTGAAGTCTTGAAGGGCCACACCTACTGCAGTGTGGTGGTGTAATGATAAGTGCAATCAGCCGGTTGCCTCCTGTCAAAATTTCACGTTTTTTCACATCATTTTCTTTTAAATATTTCCATTTAGTCTTCACCGTGACAGTATGACTATGTTATGAAAGTAACACCTTCTCCTCCTGTCACCTGAGGTGTAGACAGTGTCTTGCGTCAATAAAGTTACACAACCAGGGTGTGTAGCACTATCATCCACCGAAAGGGAGCCGGAAGGGCGAAATCTAGGGTGTACCAAACACCCGCTTCGCCCTTATGCTTTCCCATTACAGAATTACATAACCCTTTTGTAATGGTAGTGTTGTATGGGGACGGAATAGAACAGGGAACTGTTCATAACCTTAATAATGAGTAAAATCAAACGACCGACTAGCCAACGACGTTGTTAGGCGGCGTAACGAAGGTGATAGAGGTGGAAGTAGTGCACTTTCCGTAGGTGGAGCCGGCTCTAACGTGCGTCGTCTGCTAACCACCAACCACCCAACACCCCATTTTTGAGAGCACGTTTCACCATACTATTCCCCTCCTCTCCCCTCAACCCCCCCAGCTGGCACTCAGCTACAAGGCAGTCTTACGGGGTAATACAAGCTGTAGGGGTGAGGGCCAAGTGATGAGACGAGAGAGGGAGGGGAAAAAGGAGGACAATATTTACCTAAGTGTAGCTGGTGTCTTGACGGTGGATCAGCTGTGCAGTAGGACCAGACCAGCTCGCACCACGAACTGAAGTGGAGCAATACTTTCCTCTCCACGTATTAACCACTATTATCGTCTATTACCATGATATAGATATTTATTATATTATTACTAATTATAATCTTTCGTTTATGATGATTAAAGTGATTGAGGTATGCTAATTGGCCTCGTTTATCTAAAGATTTTCCATAGTGATGCATCAATCGGATTAGAAATGGAGGCAGTTGCTCCACTTCAGTGTCATTTCTTAAATAATTAATTATCTTTTTGGAATAATAGCTATACCATAATTTATAATTAATATTCACTATATATTCTCAGGTCTTGTAAGACATGAGGTAGATTCGATAATAGTTTTTATGCGATTTGTTTTCCATTCTTAACTCTGCAATGATGGCGGCGACACAGGGACTACAGGCCCGGGCGCACGGCTTCCCTGTACATGTCCACCTTGACCGCTAAATTCAAAATGCAATTACAGCAAACACCTTGTCCATAAATCCCCCCCTCCGTAATGAGCACCTGCTTTATTATTATTTGGACAAGATGGCGACACGGAGGCGTTTTTTATATTTGAGACTGCGGTCCGTGGCGCGGCACATGTCAACCTGACAGGTCACAAAATGGATACCGTTGGCTTGGGTAGCGTGACTCAACAGTACATTACCGTCATAATAAATTCCTCTGTTATCTCAGGGGAGATTAACAGGACCTCAGATATCTATTATCAGAACCTCTTTATATTTTTGTTTATCTATGGTTTCATGGACGAGGATGCTGTAAGTGTTCTAAATCGACCACGGGGTATTTTTTGGAAACTTTGAAAAGGCGAACAGAAACATTTATTTTCCTTTTTTTAAGATGGTTTGGTCATCATGAAGGGCTACACGTCTATTGACATGGGTAAAGACAGAATAATAGGGCGATATGCGACCATCCATGGCGCCAGGAGGAATGGCAATGACTGACAGGAAGGAAAAATGTAGGAAGATGCAGATAGACATGGTGGCCATATTGCGATTCGAAGTTTAGAATTTATTACAGAAATGTGTATGTAAAAATTCATAACCCATTTATTATGGGCTAATATATCCTAATTTCAGTAACTGATTTATTTAATTTACTCGTCAGCACTCAGCGAATAGATGTTTAGAGGCGAAATTATATA
>JAUTXX010510367.1:0-21873 GCA_032273605.1 Panulirus laevicauda | reverse complement strand
TATATATATATGTTTTTGTATATGTTTTGTTTGCTTTGGGTGGGGGGGGGGGGATCTGGGAATACATATTGTTGAAGTAAGATGCAGGGTTAAGCTTTTCATTTCTGTTTTGGTGGTTAGGGGAAGGGTCTCATGCTGGGTGCTAAGCAAATTGAAGTGGCATTGTACTGGGAGTTACTGTATTTCGTTTTGTGAGTCTGGACTTTTTAAAAAGAGAGATTTGGAGTCCGTTAAGTAGGTTGAGGGTGCTGAAAGGAAGTAGTTGGTTTATGAGCAGTTCATCTTGTGTAGGATGGTGAACACTGAAACATCCACATAGACAGATGTTGGTATGTCAGTCAGATTTTGCAATTGGGAAGAGTATGTCATATATAAAATGAAATCAACCATTTTCATTGCAGTTTATGATGGATTTCTCTCTCTGCTAGATAGGAACAGCACTCGCCCACACACATGCAACTTGAACCAATATTGTACACATTTATCAACTCTATTTCCACCATAAACCTGGACCATCATCGATAAAGACCGAAAAGATAGAGGCAAGTCCATAAAGTGTCTGGATTACCTAGATGCACGTCGTTTTCCAGTTCATTCATAGGTCCATTTGCATACGTGCACATAACCCCTGTCGCGGATCCCGTCTGGTGCTCGCAAAGCTGCCGTCATAAAGGCCCGAATGAACAAGCCTTCGTGTGGGCTCCCCCCTGGCGAGCCAGGGTCGATGGTAGCGGCAGCTAAGGGAGGGTGGTGGCTAGAGGAGTGGGTGGGTCACCATAGGAACAAAGGTGGTCACATATCTCGGTAAAAGTTTACTGCCAGTCAGTGTTCGAATAACTTCAACGGAGTTAGACAAGTTACTCCCCCTTCTAACCTTATCTTGCTTCCACTTCTCTCCATATCTCTCTCTCAGTCCCCTGTAGGGGCAGCATCCTTGCCATATCTCGTCACACTCGAGGATGCTTTAGGTAGTCGGCCCATACCACTTCCATATGAAGGGTTTCAATTCTTATTTTATGGTCATCTGATACCGAGAGCTTTACAATCCTTACTAATGGCCACCTCTCCTTTGTTAAGGGAGGAGGGGAAAAGTCTCTACTCCAGTCGAAACTTATCATTTCTCAACGCTATCAAAGGCATTCGAGTTTTCTGAATTTCTTTTTGTCAGTTAATCGGTCATTTGAGCATGAGTGGAGGGGGATTTTTTTTTTTGCTAGAGAATTTTTTAGGCCAGTATTCAGTCTTCACGTACATTGCGAGACGTTATCGCACGCATAGATCTCAAACTTTCAACTTTGCATGGTGGTAGAGAGGCGACATCCGCGTTCTTCAGAGTACATTAGTTCCGCGGAATGTACGACAATTGTCGAGTTGGAGGGGGTGGGTGTCTCTCCGAGTGACTCGTGATGCCGCCTTCACTGTATACCACTGAGACCATCCAACTCCCAGGCGAGATCTCGTCATTGACTCCCGTTTCGGTAGCTGTAGGTCTCTGCTGCAGGTGTAGTGGCACCTCTGGCTTCTTTAGTTTCAGGTCTCTGCTGCAGGTGTAGTGGCACATCTTTTTTTTTTTTTAGCTGCAGGTGTAGTGGCACATCTGGGTGCTTCAGCTGCAGGTGTTGTAGCATATCCGTCTTTGAATAGCAGCAGAGCTCTTTGGAAAAGTGGCATATCTAAGCGCTATCGAGACCAGCGGTAAGGACGTTTGCAAAAAATATGTCTGGACTTCCAGGGCGGGAGGCTGAAGTCTTAAGGTGGTCCATCCATTTACATTCTATATTAATTCACCAGCCATGCTTTACTCTGGCTGTGCTCAGCAGGAGAGGAAAAGCTGCCGAGAATTTCCAAAGAGGCCTTGTATCATACCTCCGCCTCGTCGAATGCGCTTTGAGATTCAATCTTCGCTTGTTGAAACGTCTTCAGAATCAGCTTCGCCCCGTCCGATGCAAGGCAATAGGCGGCACACTACGTGCTGTGCTACAACGCATATTGGAAGCTAATGAAATGCATCTCGGAGAGACTGACTCATTGGTTCACAGGCTTTTGACGCAGTAAATTCGCATTAGTTTTGACCCGGGATTCTGTGGTTCACAGAAGTCTTGATTAAGTGGTTCACACAAGTCTTAACCCAGTGGCGCACATTAGTTTTGTTTCAGTGGTTCACGCGCAGGTTTCGACGCGGTGGTTCACATTAGTCTTGATTCAGTAGTTCACAGAAGGTAAATGGGCTTCATTTATCGCCCTCCAGCAGATGCTTTGACCGTATTGTATTCCGCACATACGTACATACATGCAGTGTCGTGTGCGTGTGTGTGGGTGGGTGGCTACCGCATTCTTTAGCTGCCACGGGAAGTCCTCTGATGACAATGACTCGCGTGTTGTTTTGGGGGCGGGGTCGCTGGAGCCACACACACACACACACTGTGATGTGCAAGTTGCACGAAAATATCCTTAAGGGACCCGGTGCACGGAGTCAACCCCTTGAGCGCGAAGGTACGACCCTACGGTACGACCCTTGTGTATAAATGTGCTTGGCCTTCGACCTGACCCTTTGAGGGTTACGTCAAAGATCACGCCGTCGTGAGTGGATGAGGCGTGCCGCTGTGTTCAGGGGTCGCGCTGCTTCGCTGAGGGATGGCACCGTTGTGCTCAAAGGGTCGTACTTCTTGAACTCGAAGGGTCTTACCTCTTGAACTCAGGGGTCGTACTTCTTGAGCCCAAAGGGTCGTACCTCTTGAACTCGAAGGGTCGTACCTCCAGGGCTCAAAGGGTCGTACCTCCTGAACTCAAAGGGTCGTACCTCCTGAACTAGAAGGGTCGTGCAGTTATACTCAGTGTCTACATCGATGACGCTGACAATCTTCATTCCCACGTTGCAGTGCTCATAAATACGCGCGTCTGTTGCTCCTCGAATAAACTCGAGGGCCTTAATGATCACCTGGCGGAGGTGTGCACTTGGCATGTTAAGGACACAGGCCAGGTCACTAGGCTTGGCTTCGTTCCTCTATGGCGCCGTCGTCCTCTCAGATCTCTCTTCCACCTTCAGTCTCATCCACTTTTACTCCCACGACTCTCAAAACATCAGATCAGCCAACGGCTATCGTCCACCAGAGGACTTAACTGTGTGTGTGTGTGTGTGTGTGTGTGTGTGTGTGTGTGTAATGACATTGTTGCAGTCGTAAGACGTTCCTGACCTTCTCTTCGTCCACAGCTGGGGGAGCGGTGGCGGTGGTGGAGGTGGCGGCGACACCAGAAGAAGTAGAAGAGGAAAGAAACCCCCGAAGTGGCAGTTCCCCGGCGGATGAAGGCCCCAGCATCGAACTCCGGCCGGTGGCGCCTGAAGCAGGGCCTAATGGCCGCTCTCCTCTCGTAGACCCCTCGCAGGCCCCGACCTCCTGCTGGCACCAAGCCACCAGGTGGGTCTTCACACACACCACACACACACACACACACACACACACACACACACACACACACACACAGTCCCAAATCAACAATCAATCCTCCTGATTAACACTTCTAATGATCCACTTTGCTTCAGGTTTTGTAGATGTCATTAATATGTCAAAGAAGATGAGGTGGACTTTAGAGTGTCACTGACATCACGAGAATGGTGAATCGGAGGTAGTAGGGAGACGATGGATCTAAATACTGATTATATTGGTATCTGTGAGGGGAAGTGACCCTGAAATTATGGTATGGAGAACACGGGAAATAGGGCTGGTGTGTGTGTGTGCGTGCATGCGTGTATATGTAAGTACCTATCTTTACTCACCTATCAGTACCGGATGGGAAAGGAGTTGTACACTCGTAGGGACCCCATCTTTCGAACCATCATAGACCTTCTTAAACGTATGTATGTTGGTCTGCATTAATTATTTCCTAATTCAGTTTAATGCATTCATCTATACCACTTTTATGTTTAAAAAAAAAGCGCCTTTCCTTTGCATCTTTTTTTGAAGTTTTCCTGCCTGATTTCATGTTATGGCCTGTGATTGTTCTATGCCTGCATCATTTGAAGAAATGTTCACTGTATACGTCATTAATCTGCTTTGGGATCTTAAAGTTTGTGTTCATGTCACCCATTCACTCTTCTCTCTTCCATGGGGGTCAAATTTAAAGCCTCTAGATACTTTAATATAATTCAGCTATCTTGATTCAGTTACCATATTCATTTCACTCCTCTGGACCTCCTCTTTTGGCTCATTGCGCTTCTCGATGTGTGTTGGCCGAACTTGAGAAGTATAATCTAATTTTCGCCATAAGTAGGATGGGAACAGCTTAAAGAATATCTCCATATTCATGAACTTGAATGCACCAGACAGCTTTGGAATCTCTCCAGGTCATTATGTATGCTAATGTAATCCTTTTCACCTCCCACATGACCTGTTGCATCATTTGCAAACATGGGTGGGTAGGAGCCTACACACACACACCCCCTCTTGCAAGTCCACACACACACAGCCTCTTGCAAGTCATTCGCATAGATCAAGGAAATTTAAGGTTCCAGAGCAGAAATCTATGGCACTGCTGTAGTTTTTCTATCCCCCAGAATATGTGTGTGTGTGTGTGTGTGTGTGTGTGTGTGTGTGTGTGTATAATGACAGGAAAGCTATATGATAAAACGAATCCTTAATGGGCACACTCATTAGTCGTATCATGAGTGAGCCTTTAATGCCCTTATTATAGTTCTCATTTGTGAATTTTTTGGTGATATTTTTTTTCTTAGCATGACGGTGCTTCCCTTGAGTACGACTGTACGACCCATGGGTATGATGGTACGACCTTAGTTGGTTATGATAGTGTGGTTCTTAACGTTGCTGTTCACGCCATGATACCCAAAGGTCGTATCCGTCATACTCAAAAGAGTCGTACCATCGTCGTCAAGGGTCGTACTACCGTATTCTCCAATGGTTCTTTATTCTCTTTCATAACGCCTTCGCCTACAACGCTGACCGCGCCACATCCACACGCCTTCTTGTGGTGTCCGGGTCGTCTGTCTCCTCACACTCGTGCCCAACCATGGCTCCACAGCACCCTGGGTGTGTGTCGACCCCACCGGGAGTGTTACCCGTACCTAAGGCTGCCAGATGTGTCCCCGCAGGAGGCATGGATCTTCGGCATCTTCGAATCTTGCCCCTTGAGTCACGAGGGAACCTTGGTGAGTGTGGGTGCACGGCAGCTTGGCGAGTCTGGCTCACCAACTCCCTCATAGTGGAGGAGCAGAAGTAGCAGTGGCTGAAAAGGTGTACCCATGTCTCTCCCACTTCAATACTGTGTTATGATCTAGTCTCCCTCAGTGATTTAGTGCATCACTAATATTGTCTTTATATGTCACTGATTGACTATTGATAGTAGTTATTAGATTGATTTCAGGGATCTGTGGTTGTGTTAACCATTGATAGTATAATAGTTACTAGCGTTTAGCATCGCCTTTTGTAGTCTCGAGGGCGACTGTGACCCACTAGTCGCTAGTTTTGTGTTCACGCAGGTGTTCGGAGTATGTTGTGAGAAGAGGTCGGCGGCGAGACAAGCCGCAGCCGAGCACACGAACGAGGTGGAGCCCGAGTCTCCTGCAGCCCCTGCGAAGACAGTGGAGCAAAAGGTGGACAGTGTGGATCAATACATGGCCGTGGAAGAGGTGGAGGACGAGCAACCAGGCCTGATGGATCGCAGTCACGTCCAGTTTGTTCCGCCCAGAAGTCCTGCGTCTTCCCGACGGCCCACCGTGAGGTACCCGTGGCAGAACTCCTACCCGACCCACCCACCCATCATCACCCACCCTCCTTCTCACACGAACTTCCCCTGGTGGACGACCAAGGCCCCCGGTGGGGCACCGACCACACAGAAGCCCTGGACGACCACCACCCAAAGGACCACGACCAATCCCTGGTGGCCGCCACAGGGCTACCCAACCACAACGACCACACAGAAGCCGTGGACGACCCGAAGGACGACAACTAATCCCTGGTGGCCTCCTCAGGGCTACCCCACGGCGCCCACCACCACTCAAAGACCCTGGACCACCACCCGAAGAACGACAACAGCCAATCCATGGTGGACGCCCGCACCCCCAGCCACCACAACCCCAGCTCCTCCTTCATCAGGTAAGCCTCATTGATGTGCCCAGACCAACAGTGTTAGGTGCTGACGCTCCGTCATCAGCCCGTCCTGGGGATGACACCCTCTCCTAACCTCATTACCAGCGGCAACTGATTCCATGCGATCCCCCCCTAGACAGGTGTCATCTCCCCATCATCTTTACAGGCGAATATCACCGCCTGTCGCACCCCCATTATCCTCTCAACCCAACCAAACCAGATGCCCCGTTTATCCACCTCGATTCTAGTGAACATTCATCGTTCATCTCCCTTTACCCACTTCTAGTCAAATCACTGAAGTTTCACGGCAAATCTGCAAATACAAGTTTTCAGTCTATTATTTCATATGACCTGCCCATTTCGTACCTCTCACGTCCCAACTAACACAGACGATATTCCAGTGAGAAAGCTGGAGAAGTTTCCACCTGGTCGTACCGTTTACAGTGTCATTTCTTTTTTACCTTCGTCAGGTCAGTCCTTTGGGCCGGAGAAGGATCCCTGCACTCCGGGCTCCTTTTACAACGCTGCTCCAGACGAAGGCTTCCGGATCAGCGGAGGTGTACCGGCTGCCGCCCACAGCCACCCATGGATTGTAAGTACACAAGTGACGCCGCAGCGTTCCATGACATCACATTACACACTTCCAGAGCGCATGTAAGTTGTTATGTAGATGTAAAGCTTTCAAGACCATATTTGTTCTCAGTTACACTCTCACCCATGGAGTCGAAGGTATAAAACAAGTTACAGGTCGTCTAATCAGCTTCTACGGGAAGAGCGTGCCTTCCATAGGTGGTTGAAGAAGAGACAAATGCAAGTGTATATCCCACTCGTATGGTCTCCCAGGCTTGCCGTCGAGTTGGGTAATAAAAGTATTTACCTCTGGTCACTCTGTGTCATGACTGGTCCCTCACCCGTGTGAGGACCCGCCTACAGCAGGAGGTAACGGGTGTCTGATTACGATCTAACAGGTTAGTTCCTCTGAATAGAATCGGCTGACCTGCTGGGTAGGTTTATACAGTTAAAGTGTGATTGCAGCTGCATCAGTAGGAATAGAAATAGCAGCCGTAATAGCAACATCAGGTCGACAGCATTAGCATCAACGGTAGTACTGCTAGCAGATCATACGCAACAGCAGCGGACCAGCTTTCTAATGTTTTTCCTTCTGCCCCTCCCGCAGGCGGCTCTCTTCAACAGACACAAGCAGTTCTGTGGCGGCTCCCTGATCGACCGCCGACACATCCTGACCGCAGCACACTGCGTCGCCCAGTAAGTACTGGCAGAGAGAGGGGGATCGGAACCTCAGGTAGGAATGGGGTACATAGGGCAAAGGAAAATGAGGAGGGCGACTTGGGAAAGGGAGGAAGAACGGGGAAGAAAGATGGAAGAAACTGCGTTTGCGCAGTTGATATTCGAAGGTGGTGCTCTTCCTCATGTGGTCCTCCTTCTCTTCCCCCCTTACAGCATGAGTCGAATGGACATACAGAACCTGCGTGTGCGTCTGGGAGCCCACAACCTCCGCACCACGGAGCGCTCCACACAAGAGTTCAAGGTCTCGAGGGTCGTCAGGCATAAAGACTACGACTCCAAGAAGCTTGTAAGTCAGCTCGAGATGGAGGTCGTGTTTCCTTGCTGGTCCAGGTCGTGGGCGTCGTACTAAAGCACAAACTGCATGAATTTCAAGAGCTCGTTTAAGGGTGTTGTATTTTGTTCGGGGATGCTAAGGCCAGTGGAAAGACAACATATGGGGTCCCTTAAGATGACCAAGAGGCTATTGTTAAGTCTGTGTTATAACGATGTCACACTATGAGCTCATATATCATAATGAGGTGTATTGATAAGTGGTGAAATGATGTGTGGCTGGTGGAGGTGGTCCTCCTTCCCCTCTCTCTCTTCCCCCATGCAGCGGATCACACACCACAGGAGGATAAATGCTGTCGTCTAAGGCATGCCACTCCAGGATAGCTACACATGTTTGCATGGAAAGTTTTTATAGGTAAATTGGTTATGCGAGCAGCAGTGAGAGATGAGTTGGGAGAGATTCTGAAAAGGATTTGTTTTGTTTTTATATAATAAAGGTGGCAAGATTTGTGAAATAGCACAAGAGAGTGTACACAGCATTTAAAGTCCTGGAACTGGAAAAGGACCGACACAGAGCTAGAAGGGAAGGGATACGGGAACCATTTCAATATGCATGGAATGTGTAGGGAAGCAGGGGAGCTGATGGAAATGCTCAGTCTTCACAAAAAAAAAGAGAAAATAGAACACTTGTAAAGATAAATAGAGGAACGGAGTCACTGAACTGGGGTTCAGTGTAGGATCAAACAAGGGTATAAATAGACGTCTTAAGGGATATATATATTTTTTTTCCTGTAATACTTCATATTTTTTCCTGTAATACCTAATAGTTGACACCAGCTGATCCTTCCGTGCCTGACACATTGTCTAATGGTCTCCTCAGTACAATGACGTAGCCATGCTGACCCTGGATCGAGATGTGGACTTCACCCAGGAGGCCAGACCCGTGTGCCTGGACAGCTCCGGCAGGAAGTACGTTGGGCAAGAGGTCACCGTCGCCGGCTGGGGGAGCATGTTCGAAGGTCAGACCATCAGGAAGGATCACTGGCGACTCTTGTCACCGGGTTAACACCATAGCCACACACACACGCGACCCCCTCAAGAATCCTGTTGAGAATTGTGATGTTATTATCATAGATTACCCACATACCACTTTCCCCGGGGACTGACTGAATGTCGCACCTCCAAGGCTGCGTTACAATCAGTAGCAGGGAGAGGAAGAAGATTGCATAAAATGACTATAAAACATTTACGATATCATTTACTATAAACAAGCAATGGCTGACTAAATCAACAGATATGACTAAAGTTACAGCTTCCATAACACACAGGCCATATAACAGTTATATCATCAGTTATAACCGAGACATAACACATGCATCAGTTGTCACAACCACAACTAGACCTTCCACAACACCATCCATATAGCAGTAACTTTATCAACTATAACCAAGCTATATCAGGAAATACAACCACATATATTACTTCTCAATGCAGCTACACGATGGCAACTGTATGATCAAGCTATAGCCACAGCTATACCTTACCTCCCCAGACATCCCAGCTACAGCTTCGTCTTTCTATCTGCCAACAGGAGGGCCCCAGCCATCCACACTATACAAGGTGAAGCTGACCGTCGTGAGCAACGAGGACTGTCGTAAGAAGTATGGCTTGGCTGCCCCGGGCGGCATTATATCTTCCTATCTGTGTGCTGGGACGGACGGGAAGGACTCCTGCCAGGTCAGTCTGGGTCGACTAGGGTTAGGTTATGACCCGTCACGTCTGTTTGAGGTGTGGTAATAAGGAGGATTAGCTAACTGTTAGGTCAGTCTGGGTTTACTAGGTTTTTTATCTGACATGTCAGGTGTAGGCCACCTAGGGTCAGGTATATGACTTGCCAAGTCAGAAGGTTACCTTAGGTCAAGTTTACCACCTGCCAGGTCAGTGTAGGTCACCTTAGGTTACTTTTATCACCTGCCAGGTCAGTGTAGGTCAACTAGGTTCAGGATATACCTGTCTGCTCAAGTCTAGGTTTACTAGGGAAGGTTTACGACCAGCTAAGTCAGTCTGGATGTACTAGAGAAGGTTTACTACTAGCCAAGTCAGTCTGAGTTTACGAGAGAAGGTTTATCAGTTACCAAGTCAGCCTGGGTATACTAGAGGGGGTTAAATACCTGTTTCTGACACTGCTACATGAACGGGGTTGATTCATACGTGTGTTGCGTCCGCAGGGTGACAGCGGCGGCCCCCTGGTGAAGTTCGTGGACGGCGTGTGGAAGCAGGTGGGCCTGGTATCCTGGGGTATCGGGTGTGGTAAAGGTCACTACCCGGGCGTCTACTCCAGGGTGTCGTCCTTCCTGCCTTGGGTCCAGCGGGTTAAGGCGGTCTACTAAAGCTGCTGCTGTTACCTCCTCCTCCCGTCGTCGTCGTCCTCCTCCTCCTCCCTCCACTTGACCGACTTACTCCCTCCCTTCCCCATACACCGCAAGAACCACACTGAGGGTGAAGTGCAGACACGAACCAAAGCCTCACCCTAGGAACAGGAGGATCATCATACTTGAAGCTGACGAGATACATCGCACTAAAGTGTGCACTCGGCAACATTAAGAAAAAAGAAAAATATTTTAAACTCCAGTAAAGTAGATAGATGGTCGACTGTGCTCACACGATCAACGTGCGCGAACGGCAAACTTTTGCCTAAGACTCTGCAAGTTTGCCGTCACATCAACAGACACACAAATACTTTGACGTGAAATAATGCATCCAGGCACTTACAAAAGGCTTAGCCCAACAAGGGCTTTACCGCCGCCCAAGGGCAACCCTCCTACCCTATGTAGAGATCCACTCGTCAAAGACCCTACTCCTATCCTTTAAAATTTGTCACATGGAAGTCTATAAGATCGAAGAGAGATTCAAAGACCTTATAGTTGGGACCTGAACCCATCTATTACGTTAGTCATACATGTGAACACATCATTTATAGATTTCTCCCCTATACGCCTATACCCTTTGTGTAGTTTCTAAATTTCTCTATGAATTTTAATGCTTTCTTCTTTTGCTCAAGGCCCTTTCCTTTCCCCACATACTTTTATGGCTTTCTACCACATACTTACATATTCACCGATTCCTTCCTTCCTTCTCCAATTTCTCCTTCTTCCACAAGAATGCTATGGTTCCAGGTGGGCGAGGCTTCGTCTTCACACATGGACCTCCCAGAAGGAATTCTTTGGCTAGTATTATTCCGTCTACGGGTTCACTGACGTCACAGCTTCTCTGTTCCCCTTGTAAACACACTTCACTCAGGACCAATGCTGAACCTGACCGGGTTTTTTTCTTCATCCGTCCATGTTGTCCTGTCAGTCTTCATTTGTCTTAAATTCAGCTGGAAAAGAAAATATACAGTAAGGACAGATACTGAGAGTTGTTGAAAATGGACTACGGTTTGAAAAATTATAAAGACTAAGGCATCTCCAGATAACTTGAAGGTCAAATGAGCTTCGATCTTGTGCTGTGAGAGTCTTACCTTTCCTCTTTCAAAAGAATATATGGTTTCGTGTGTCTCGCTCATTCAAAATACATTTTCCTCTCCTTGATTATCAAAGACAAACAATGCAAGACACGAGTGTTGAACATTTTAGTGCAATAAAGATTGGTATACAAAGTTCCTTATGTGCTATATTGTATAAATAATACTGAAGAGGAGCTTCGGCATACTGCGTATGTTGTACATGACTGCAGACATGGGAGTATCCACGTCTGTGATTATGGTAGTAACACCGAAATATACAAACTCCCTGCTTCCTTAAGGTCGCTTACGTTGACAATGACTATAGTCTTTATAAATATGAATGCAAAAAATAAACAAAAAAAAATCTTTAAAGAGGACAGGTAAGGGGAGAGTATGTGCATGGTTTGTTTTTTTTTGGTTTATCAGAAGGAAATTTACCTCATGCATGTATTCTCTTACTTGCAGGTCCTCATACATATAATCCCCTGTAAACTGCAGCAAGACAAGTAAAGATAGAAAGCGTTATATGGTGTCTTATTATACTCCTCCTTACCATCAGAATCGAGCAATTTTTGTGGTACCAAATGAGAGGGTTTGGATGAACGGGTGTGCTTCAAGTTGCCGGGATCGAAACCCGATTTTGCGGCAGGGCCTTCATGCCTAAACACAGTCGAGGAAATGGATGGAAACCACCTCATCTGGAGGTGCAGTTATGTGTTACTACCCCATGGGAACAGCTTCCCTCCAGCCTGTTCACTGGGTGGTAACGCAAGTCCTCATCCACAACTGATGTGATTCTCAAACCAGAGGCTAAGTTCCTCTATTCTGTCGCAAACAAACGCAAGATCCTAGAAGTACAAAGCATATAAATCAACACTTCACCTGACCAGCTACAACATGCTCAACGTCTACATACCTCCCTCCTCACCCCACTCCCTGATGCACTCCCCAACTTCTTGTCAAAGACCAGACAACCCAGCCGTAGGCCAATCGGTCCTCCTGTTGTCTGTCTTTCTCATGTAAACACGTGCACATAGAGAGATTTCAATACCCAGAATTCCAGTTAGCTCAACGCACACTCCGCGATCCCAGAACTGATCTATTCATAAACCAACTACTCAATATCCTCACCCTACGGAACCAAACAACCAACCAGGCTCATATCCCACCATCTCCAGCAGAAGACCTCGTCATACATCACATTCTGCTCACCAGCACCAAACACACAACAACTGGAGCACACTGAAGAGCTGTCCTCTGAGACCACTTGCCAAAATAATGAAAAAAAATGATGGGCCAATTTCACAGACGTCCGCCATGCCAATGCCAGAGTCACGGACAATGGCTTCATCTTTAAAACAACTCTACGATGGAGTTCTCCCATGGAACAGTTCACGTAAGCATAAAAGAATCTCAAACTGAATGCCATCGGAACGATAACCGTCACCAGACCTGGACAAAGAAATGAATCCTTCAACAACCTACACAAACATTTCATCAGCACCACTTCATAAAACTTGGTCTCACGTTTCTACCTTGCAAAAGTTTAACAAATTTGCGAATCACACGAAATTGTACAGTAAGAATAATCATTCGCTTCCTAAAACCCAGAAGCACTAAACTTCACAATGAAGCAGAGATCCTCCCAGTATAGTCTGGCCTTAATATGCTCGGCAATCAATTCTATGAGAAGATGATTGAGATTAAACCTTCCAACACCTCAGGAGGTGCGGGCCCTATGCTGTAGGGTGGCCCGCCGGTGGCGAGGGACCTAAGCACTGGGCCTATGGGGTTGGATTTGTTATCCCATCCGGTCCCCACGAAAGCCAGGCTCCCTCTGTCTATACAACAGCGCTAAACTTATCGCCCATACCACACTATACCTACCAACCTCGATGTAGACGTAAAAACAGCTTGCCCCTACCTCACGCTTCAGTAGCCTCCACTCACGGATGCCCCCATCCCAAACAAGTGCAACATTGTAAAAAAGACGCAATGAAATAACCCGACAAACACTTAAAAAAAACCCACCCAATTAAGTCAAACTCCAAACCACCAGATATACACCAATCAAAAACAACACTCTACAGACACACACGAGTCACACTCTCCCACTTATGCTATGGACGAACACATCACGACAAACATCGTTTCGATATATCCCAAGACCCTTCATTACCCACGGTGCAACTATCATAAAGACGCCGAGCTTTTAATCACTCAAATACCCGCACTCTACACGTACACACAACACTGCCCCGAACAGTGCACGTTGCCAGCTACACGAGAGCTGGAGGAGCCTCCTACGGTAACGCATGAAGCACTAGCGAATCTTCGGCTTCCACTGCTCCGATACAGCGGACCAGCGAATCGACGATGAGGAACACTACAAACAAACGGTAGCCAGACGAACATATGAGATCAAGCACTGCTGGAGCACAAGGTCAACCCCCATTATCTTGTCCCCTGGCAAGCCGAAGATCAAGTGCGAGGAAAGGGGAGGGCACAAAGCCCCGCCGAAAGCTCAGGGCGCCTCACCTCCAGACGGCATGAGGAGGAGGGGGAGGAGGGCGACACCGCGTCACCAAACGAACACCCTCTGAGAGCGACGCATGAAACACCAACGGACGGGGGGTTGACGGTCCTGATACAACGGACCAGCGAATCGCCGACGAACAAGACTTCTAGCTTCTGAAAACAGAGCACAACCTATTCTCGCTTTTAACTAAACCCAAGGCAAGGAAGGACTAACATGAGCAAACATATTACCAACGAAACGAAAGGGAAAAATGGCTTACAACGCACGTAGAGACCTGCTAAACTATGGCCAAAAGGGAGGAAGCCCAAGGCATCGAAGACAACATAGCACTCTTAAAATTGTCGGCAACATAACGAATAAACAAACAAAAATCCCTAACGAAGGATAAAAAAAAATCTAAAACTCGTGATCCAAGAAATAACACACTTACACCAAGACAGGGATCCATAGCGTACACCTCCTCACCGGGTTCAAACCCGCAGAAACAGGCAGAGCCCGAAGTGGGAGGAGACATGCGACCGTCAAGGGCAGCCATTTGTAAAACACAGCAGTAAACAACATTGAATGCGAGGATCTCACCTTAATAAACGTAGCTAAGCAACTTTGAACATCACACCCGAGCGCTAAAGTGAGGGAAGGACTTACTTGATGGACGGAAAACAGCGCTGAAGTAGTAGAGTTGACGAGAACGAGGTACTCACAGAAATCACGACTTCACCGGGGCAGTGATGGGCCGGGAGTGAGGAAGGACCTGCGCGCGCATCCACTCCCTCACATACAAGCTGCCATTTTAGAAAACGGGAGGGGGTGCCTGCTATCCTTTCTTCTGATTTCTCTGCACTTTTTACAGTTGATATTTTGCTAGTGTCGCCTAGCATTCTTTTCTAAGAAGGCAAGATATCATATGAATATCAATTCTCTCCTCTGGTAAGACTTAAAGACTCTGGTAAGACTTAAAGCAAGTGCAAACTGCTTGAGGTTACTCCGCGAATAAAAAGGAGTTACATGTCCCTGTTATTGAAAGTAGTGCACCTTTGGGCTGTAGGAACCTGTAGAGAAGTCTTGGGTAACAGCAGGATTCATAAGATCATTCCTGGAGTAATTGTAAATATGAAAAAAAAAACATACAGAAATATCAGCGTTTCTCTATACATTAAAAGGAAACAGGGTAAGGCTCGTAATGCCCTTTGTCATCTAGTAGCCAGGATGGCTATCAAGACTTCAGTGGCGGAGGAACCACTCGAAGCTAATATAATATAGATACAGCCCATCCTAAAGCTCCCACTGGACTGATGAGGCAGCCAGCGGGACATACTCCGCAAAGCCTGCGAGTGATCCTCACCCACGGTGAAGCTCTGGTCAACCTGAATTTCAGCAGCTTACCCCACTTCGTGAGGAGGAGTTGCTGGCATTCACCTCTCCGTTATCACATTCCTCTTACTCTCATAAATTCATCTGTGCCGTAGCCGATCACCCGTCAAGATTACATTTTTTCTTTGATGTGAGAACGAGTACCTTGAAAAAGGTTCCAGCATAGTAGCCGCCTTGTTCTTAACCATATTTTCCTTCCTAGTCTCCACAATGACGGTAGGGCAGGAACTAGAGAATCCTTATCGACTGACTTCGCACACCAACACTAACTATGCTGGGTACGCACCTGGCTTCCAGGGTCATCTATTGCCATTAAGGAGGAGGACAAGGCAGAAGACTTAAAAATTCTTGCCCACAACACCCCTCCCTCTTCCTCCTCAACATGTGTACAGTTCTGCCAGGAATAAAGTTTTCTAATGGCCTCGCGATCCATGAGTAGTGACAGACTGATAGAACGGAGCACTTTTCCTTTAAGAGGACCGTGGATCACCGTTCGGATGATCATCCATCGGAATAGGTACAGGGAGGACCCATACCGACTCCCTGATCGCTACACCAGACACCCTCCGTCATCCACTGCCGCCTCCAGTGCAGAGCTACCTGCCTTACGGAGCTCCTTAGGAGTACAAGAGTTCAGGTTAATCTCCGGAACCAGCACCTGGGTTTTGACGTGCTTTTCCATGGAGCCACAGACAGAGTACCCTGGAAGAAGGTAACATGTAGAAGTCTGGCTGTGCTGTGACCATCCTGCTCGAGGATGGCCCGCCAACAAGCTGTGAAGTTCCACTCCCTTACCTCCTGGTGCTAGTATGCATTTGTACTAATTCTATTGACCCGAATGCCAGGCACAGTGAAGCTGATGAAATCAACTTAAGAAACTTTGGTTACGGCTCTTTCTTGAGCTAAGAATAGAACCTCAGCTCCTCAGGCTTGATGCAAGTGGCAAGTGCCCTGCTCTTTAACCTCCTATGTTCAGGAATAGGGGCTGGGGTGGGACTACACAGGTCCTTGTTTGATATACATTGAGACAAAAGCTCAAGAAATGAAGATGGTGCTGCTTAGACTACTACTTTGGTGTTCTGCCTATCTGCAGGTCAAGGTTCATGGCATAATCGTCCCAATCTTCATCCTCCCTTCCCATGTGGGAGCTCTTACTGGCCTTCAAATGAAGTATAAACTTCTTTCTTTTTAGACTCAAAGGTCGTACCCTCGTGTCAAAGGTTCGTACTGTCGTACCCAAGAGTGGCCCCTTCGTGCTGTAGGGTGGCACCTGCGTGCTCTAGGACGGTATCGTCGTATTGCAGGGTTATACCCTCGTTCTTAAGGGTCTCACTGTCATGCTATATGATGATGAAAGTCGCGCTCAGTGATCGAATCGTTCTGATTATGGATCGTACCGCTGTTTGGGGAGAACACTTAGTCGGAAATTGTTGCTCACCTTATGCACGTATACATCAATATGTTCCTTGGTATAAATCCTACGGATATTTCTTAAATTTCAGTGGTTTTGTACAGAATCATTATCACAGAGTATTATGTACTGTGCCCGTATTCTTTAGAACAGTATCTCCTTAAAAATTAGAAAATGCGTGCAAATATAGTTAGAGAGAATGAAAAATATTTAAGGGACAGCTAAGGTATTACGTACTTTTTAAAACCTCGCGTTAACTATATATTTTACGACATGGTGTTAGACACTAGCTAATATACAGAGTGCTACATCAAAAATCTGAATCATCTCCTCTTTCTCTGTTTTGTGGCGTGTCCTCACTGTAAATCGATATGATATATTATCAATTCTTTTTAACTCGATGATTGTAGTTTTCAGTCAGAGTTCTGCCTTACGTTGACGTTGATATCTGTAAAAGTGTATCTGAATTAAATGACAAACTCTCATCAGAATATGAGAATTAATTCCCGTATGAAATACACATCCAATAATAACAGAGGAGATGATTTGCAGACTATATGATAAGAGATGATATACAGAACTGAAATTCATGGGCCATATACATGTATACTGGGAGTGTCTATAGACTTGAAATTATCTTGAACACATGAAGGAGTTTGAGACTTTTCTATTTGTGGTTATAATTCAGTGATGGCAGTCTTTATGACCCCGAGTGTCTACAGGACTAAAATACATATACAAATACATAATGAACCAGCCAACTACCCTATGCTACCGATTACCTTACTGTCTTTATATCGAGCATTTCTGCTGACTGAGGAAAATAACTTTCGTCTTTCTTTCCCCGTAAAATACGATAATTAGGAACTCATTATTAATCGGGGGAGGGTGTGTGAGTGTGTGTATACATGTATGGATCCAATGGTATTACCCATAAACTATGCCTTTGGTAACGAGCGGGTTAATAAGACCGCTACGTGAAGGTGTGTTGGGAAGGGGAGGGGTAGGTGATGGTGGTCGGGTGGGGGTGTACCAGTAATCATTCACTGGATTAGGTCATTAGTCTGTCCATTACATTATCATTAGCTCCAATAAACAGGTGTGGGTCCAGGTGGGTGGCTGTAAGGGCGTTAGTCGTTCGCTACGTCCCTCCCCACCCCCCTGTCCATCCCTGTGTGAAGCACTGTCTTGCCACAACATTCGCTCTGGCCCTCCCATGCCAGGTTTTCTATGGAAGCATCCAGCAACACTACGATTTCTAATGAGGATCATTGAGAGCAGCTGTGTGGCATTCTCATAGCTCGTCCCTCGTCTTGAATACATTATTGCGAGTCAATAGACGTCGTGGACGGTAGTACGGTAGTTAAGAGTTCTCTTGAATTAGGTCGTTCAATAATGTCTGGAACCAGGGCAAGCCAGGCCGTTCCTCCAAGAGAACGCTGAAGGAGCAGGAATGTACAGGAGGGAACGTCCCATGAGCTGACAAGGCACAGAGATCATTCAAGCAGCCGAAGGGGATAATGTGGTCTACGTAGGACCAACGGATGAAGGGCATCTCCGACACACACACACACACGCACACACACACACACACACACACACACACACACGGGTTATTCGTGTGGTTTCGAATTCACAGCTTCGCTTGAAATTCCTCCCGAAGGAGCTCTCTGCTACATGATGCTGCATGCGTGATTTGGTCATCACGAACAGAATGAGGATATTCGTGAAGCCTATATAAAAGATATCTTTTTGATACGAACGCAGCTACATATCTTTATCTTTCCGGTTTGGCGAGGTAGCAAGAAACAACAAACAAGGGCCCTCATTTGCATGCAGCTTCTCTCTAGCTGTCGTGTGTAATGTACTGATACCACAGCCAGAGCAAAACTCCCTCAGAGCATTCCATGTTTTACCTAGATCGCTGCATATGCTCTGGTTCAGTTCACCGACAACACGTTGGCACACCGTGTGATAGATTCACTTCCCATATACCTCGACCAACCCCCAGCATACTACAGACCCGCTCCTTGCTGTAAGCCCCTTGCTTCACCTCCTTAGCCACCGTGTCCATGAACAGCCATGGTGACACCACGCATCTTTTGACACAGATCCACCTTCACCAGGAACCACTCGCCTTCCTCCTTTCCTACTCGCAAACTTGCATTATTCGCCCGAGTACGAAACCTCACTGCATTTACCGACTTTCCATTTACTCCGATTATTCGCAGCACTAAAGATTCTGCTAAAATGTGTGTTACATCTTCGTTCAGCTTCCTGACATGAATAGATTATATGCATTCATTTTTATTTTAAGCCTCTTACTGCAGCAAATATTCCTAAACTTCTGAATGATAAAGTCCGCAATAGGTTTTAATGACAAAATAAAAACTTTGTTTATAATATACACCGACAGAAAGAGGATAAGATCAATCGACAAATTTCAAATAAGAAAAAAATTGGTTAGATTATTCTGCAATATTGAAATAACGCTGCAGTAATGGCCATCCTTTGTGTTCTACCTCGAACATAATGGTTCCTCCATTTTTTCTGGACAGCTTTACCCAAAGCAGCTTCCACTGAAACAAAGCTTTCGACCGCCGCCACCAGACTGTAAGCACTTCATTTCAGCCAGGGTTCCATTCGAGTGCAGCGAGAACGATGAGGAGGAGGAGGGAGAAAAAGGAAAAAATTTGGGGGTCTGGCATAAAGTGGATGAGTGAGAGTAAGAATTCCACCACAGGGCCTGGGTAGCACAGACAGTGCTGGGCGTTGCAGGGTATTGGCCAGCATCATTAAATGCAAGAGCGAAAGCCCAACGCTCATGAGCATACCGTAAACGCTCGAAATTCAACAGACTTTTTCGCAGAGCTTCGTGTGGTGGGCAGTCCGCCCTTGCTGCTACATGCTGCATTCTGATGATGAGCAGGGAAGATAGCAATGCCACACTAGTTTTGTCCCCATTGATAAAGTATCGACGCCTCCACAGCCATAGAAAGGTGAAAAGATAGTAACCTGATAAATAAGACAGACTCCAAAGCTCAACCCTGAGCCGATATTGCCTTCGAGCCTTCAAATTTCGGTTATCATCCCCCCAACTTAATGGAAATATCTTAGGAATTCAACATTTTATACCACTTTCCGCAATGATCTTATTATAGCTTACCCTACGACTCTGTTAAGCGAAGGAGAGTACATGACATCAAACATTGACCCCATCCGATACGATAACTGTACAAACGAAGAAGACGAATTTCGTCCCTTGTACAGAACCATTCTTCTCCTCTCGCCTCGACCGATCCGAGACCGCACCACCTTCATAACACCTACGACCATTCCCTCTAAATATATACACACTGCGGTGCTTCACCTCACCTCACTTACCCAGCCAGCGTTGAGGGTAAGCGGCTTAAGCTTATAGGCTTGCCATCTCACCTGTGGTGGTTGGAGTTCACAGGCGAATTCCTGGCAGATATGGCCACAGAGGACGAGAATAACTGCCACCTAGTGTTCCTATTGCCGTCTGTCCGCTATGGTATAAACCATAGCGGCATCCTGTCACCAGAGGGTGCTTTCCAAATTTCTTTTCGTGTATGTATCTGAACATATCTCGCGTTTGAGTGATTGGATATAAACCAAACTTGTACCACAGATTCTGCATACAGAGGACTACTTATGCTTAAAATTTCGAGGTCAGAAGGTCAAAGGTCAAGCTCCTATGAAAGTCAAAGGGTTTTGGGTTAAGGTAATGTCTCATCATCTGTCACTAAATGAAAATGCACAAATTACCTGACACCTTAGTGAGCAAATATCGACCAAAATTGTATCCCAGATACTCCACACAAAGTTTGCCATTTGGACTAAGATTTGAAGGTCGCTTTGAAAGGTCAGGATCGAAGAGTGATAGTCATCACTAGTGTGTAAAGTCATATACAAGAGGCTCCAGTGATATGAAGGGAAGTTTTCTTTTCAAATTCGGCATAGAAGTGGATTCGCGCAAATGATGCCGTTTTTCGTTTTTTCCCGACGCTACCCCGATAAGGCATGTATATATATATATATATATAATCGAATTCTGAATTTATTTGGGGAAAATGAATGTGTGTGTGTGTAGTACTTTCCAATATGATATCAATGAGTGCGTGTTGCTAGAAATTCTTGCCACGGTAAAATTGTCTTTCAGATGGCCCCTTTCCCGCCTATTTTCGATGAGACTCGGCTATATCAATTTTAATCTCGGAAGCCTTTTGACATTCTTAAAAATAAAAGGAGGAAAAAATTCTAAAGCTTTTTTTCCCCCGACGTTATTTTCTTTTTCCAGAGTGTTTTTTTCCTTGACAAGGGGAAGGGACGAGCGAGCGACGCTGTGAGTGGGGTACCCAAGGGTAAAATGTCACCCAGGAAGCACACCCCCCCAACCCCTACCGTTTTCAAGAAATTATCTCGTCAACATTTTCTCTTATTTCATGGGTACGGTAAAAAGGAATTTGGGCTATTACCTGCTGATCTTATAAAGAAAAATGACTTCATCAATAACAGATGAGAGATAGACGAATACGATAAGTTCCCAAGTGCACTTTCGTGTAAAAATCACATCATAAGGGGGAGATATAAGAATGAAATATAACAGTCAGTTGTTATACAACGAAGAGACGTAGCTAGGACTCCATTTGGTAAACAAGTTTGTTTACCAAATGGCGTCCTAGCTTCGTCTCTAGTGTCGACCATGAACGCTTTATCTCAACAGGAGCAGAATGCTAAGCTATACGGCTGTCAGACAAAACACCTACGAGATAATAAGATACAAATCTGCCTGCTAGACAATCAAGCCCTAAACCACTCAAAGCTGGCATGAAAAGCTTTGTTATTCCACTTCCATTTGAACTCCCCAACACAGAGCTTAAGGTCAGAGGGCTGTGACCTTTTAATCAAGGTCTGGTTGGTAGGAACAATGTCTCCAGGAGGGTAAAGGACAGTTAATGTTAATCCTATGTAATGTGGTTTCTCTCCCTCCTGTCGACCATAACCTGTTGTGGTACTTGGCCACAGAGGTCGCCAAGGGACAGACCTAATCTGGTAGAGAAAGGAGTTAGCCACTAATTAAACACATTATGTGGTAATCAAAAGAGGCCCGGTGAACCTAGGAGTGGATGGGCTAACAGGTCATATTACGAGGAGTTTAAGGCGTCCGAGAAGAACATCATATACATCCGGAGAGAACTTCGTACTGTTCTTCAGCCTGAAGAACATATCTGTAGCCTCCATGTTTGTAAACGAGGTTACACACACACACACACACACACACACACACACACACACACACACACACACACACACACACATACACATGACGATTCTGACACAGCCA
>JAUTXX010510334.1:0-11979 GCA_032273605.1 Panulirus laevicauda | reverse complement strand
AATAGGGTGAGAAAGACAAGAGAAGGAATGGGAGAAAATGTCAAGGGGTAAATTGGGGAAGCGGTAACAGATAGCGAAAAGACGATAGAGTAACTATTTTGAAGGACTTGATTGTATTTGATGATGGGATGGCATTTGTAGGGTGTTTGGGTCGAGGTGGTATGCGAGGTAAGATAGTCATGCATAGGAGTTTGATGAGGAGAAGTGTAGTGGTAAAAGCCCTGCGTAAGATGAAATGTGGCAAGACGACTGGAGTAGATGGTATCACAGTTGAACATCTTAAGAAAGGGGGTGATTGTGTTTTTCATTGGTTTGTTAGGATTTTCATTGTATATTTGGAAGTGAGGCACCTGAGGGTTGGCGGAAACATTTATGGTGCCATTATATAAATGAAAAGGGGTACAAAGGGGAGTGTTCAAGCTATAGAGGTATAGATTCGTTTTCAATGTACTTGATAGGTTGTATGGGACAGTGTTAACTGAAAGCGTTAAGGCATGTACAGTGCACCAGATGGGGAAGGAACAATGTGGTTTCAGAACTGGTAAAGGGTTTGTGGACCAGGAGTTTGCTCTAAAGAATGTGTGTGAGAAATACTTAGAAAAACAGAAGGATTTGTATGTGGCATCTATGGATCTGGAGAAAGCAGATGATAAGTGTTGATAGAGATGCCATGTGGAAGGTCTAACGAATACATAGAAAGCTGTTATATGTGGTGAGAAGTTTTGATCAAAGGTTTAAGCGAGTAGGAAAAGAGAAGAGAGTGTTTTAGGTGAAGGCTGGTCTGCGGTAGCGGTGTCTGATATCACCCTAGCATTGTAATTTATGTATGGATGGCGTGCTGAGTGGGGTAAATGCAAGATTTGGAGAGAGGGGCGAGTATACAGGCTGTCGGGGATGAAGGGGCCTGAGAAGTGATATAGTTGTTTGCTGATGACATATCAGTGGTGGCAGATTCGAATGAGAAACTGCAGAAGTTGGTGACTGAGTTCGAAAGTGTGTGAAAGGTTGAGTTAAGAGTAAATGGCGATAAAAGCATGGTTATTAGGATAAACTCCCTCTGGGACGGGGAACTACTAGGAGGTGAAACAGACTCTTTTCCTCTGCTTTTACCTTGAGGCGCCCAAAGGCTTGTTCCAGAACCCATTTCCAGTGCTAGGTCTGCAGTTTTAAGATTAAGGCGTTGTTGCCTCAGTGTTATGGTAGTTTTGGTCACGATGGTGGAAGACAGGTTCCCCTGATTGTATGATTGGGGCATGGTTCCCCCAGTGGCACAGTTAAAACAATTACCTTTCTGTTGACAAGTCTTCCCCATAGTGGCCAACACCCAGGTCATGATCACTTAGGGTTACCCAAGTGTTAGCGGTCAACCCCAAAGCGGCCAACACCCGGGTCGTGATCATTGTAGTAACTTCAGCGATGACTGAGGATTCTTGTCCTCCTCATACTGGCGGGCCGGCTGGCACTAGTACGCGTCCTTCCTCCCGAGCTAGTATACCTCTTCCATCATAGACTAGGAAGTTAGATATTTAAACAAAGTCTGACCCAGGTTAGTAAACATTTTTTTTTACTCCTCTTAGTAAACTATTATTCGTGCTACAAAGCCCACCCTATTCAAGAACGGTAAACTTCATCTTTACGCTACCAGTGGGTCTCTCTTTCCTGAATTTTTAGAGATTTAATTCATGGACAAGTAGATCTTTTCTGGCAGGGAACAGTAAATATTTTCTCCCCTTGCTTGGAGAAAAACCTTTTGTTCCTCCGGTCAGAAAACCTCTTTTCTTTTGAAATTTGCCTCCCCGTACTTGCATTTCCACCCGGCTCGCTAATCCCACTCAGCTTCCCCACAGTATATGAGCTATCCTTTATCAGGCGTCAAGAAAGAACGTAGGTAATGAAAAAGATCCTTCTTGATCTTTCTCAGCTGTGAGGAACTTACAGTAGCCAAGCGGCGGCTTAAGTCTCATGTCTGAGGAGCATAAATGTCGGCTTTGGGTCTGCCACCATCTACTGCGCTTCAGGTTCGCTGCAGACGTTGTGGACATACCACTGCGCTTCAGAGTAGCTACAGACGTTGAAGATCTTCCACCACATACATTGTGGTTCTGCCTCAGCGCTTCAGAGCAGCTGCAAACGTTGAGGACATTTTAAACCTGTCCCTACTCTTCAGGGCCGTTACAGACGTTTCAGGTAAGCTACACACGTTGAGGACCTAATTCTGCGCTTCAGCGACCTGCAGATGTTGTGGACCAGCCCCTACGCTTCAGGGCCGCTGCAGTCGTTGTGGACCTGCTCCTGCACTTTATGGCCTGTAGAATTTTGAACTTACCCCTTGTGCTTCAGGATCCTTCAGCCATTGTGAACCTGCCCCTGTGCTTCAGGGTCCTGCAGACATTATGAACCAGCCCTTGTGTTTTAGGGCCCAGCAGACATTGTGAACCTGCCCTTGTGTTATAGGTCCCTGCAGGCGTTATGAACTTGCCTATATGCTCCAGAGCCCTGCAAACGTTTAGGACCTGCCCTTGCACCTCAGAGCTCTGTAGACGTTGTGGACCTCTCCCTGTGCTTCAGGGTCCTGCAGACGTATAAGACCTGTCCCTGCAATTTTGGGCCCTACAGACGTTGAGTCTGCCCACGCAATTCCGGGTCATGCAGACGTTTCGAACTTGATTCTGCAATATGTGGTCATGCAGACGTTTCGAACTTGATTCTGCAATATGTGGTCATGCAGACGTTTCGAACTTGCCTCTGCAGTTCAGGGTATCTGCAGATTTTGTGGATCTCCCCCAGCAAATGCGGGCCCTTTAAAATGTTATGGACTAGTTACTGCGCTTCAGAGCCCTTCAGACGTAGAAGAATTGCCCCTGGAGTTGAGGACCCCGTAAACAAAAGAGTTGTGATTAATGGTTAAGCCTTAGAATGGTTAAACGTAACAAGTGGAGTGCCACAAGGATCAGTCTTGGGACCGGTTCACTTTCTCATATATATTAATGATATTGATAATGGGTTGCATTGCAAGATATCAAAATTCTCTGATTATACAAAGCTGGGTAATAAATGTACAGTTGAATTTGAACGTCTACAACTTCAAACTGACATAGAAAAACTGATGAACTGTGCTTATGATTGTTGAATGAATTTTGGTATCGATAAGTGGAAAGTTGAACTACAAGAGGAAAACGAGGAAAAAATTTGGCTGTAATAAGCTATGATGACGTAAAACCAAGTATGCAGTGAAAAGAGCGAACAAAATTCTTGGATTTATGGGTATCAGGGAAATCATCCTTATTCTTCACAATTCACTGAGTCGTCTACATCTTGAATATTGAGTTAAGTTTTTGTTACCTTTCTTTAGAAAAGACAGACACAATGGAGAGAGTGCAGCGCCGAGCTTAGAAATGATTCCTACGTGATCATATTAAACGAATCTGGCTTAGACAAGAGAAGGGTAAGAAATGATCTAATACAGGTATGCAAATGACCACACGCTTTGATAATCTTGATTTATCAAGTTACTTAAGACTTGATTTGTCTGATTTTTATATTGATGGATACAAACTCGTGGACATACGTTTTACATCGAATGAGGCGAAGTGCTTTTTCTTTAACAGGATTGTTAACAATCATTTGCCAGTTAGAGCGGTTGAAAGCAGTAATATAGATACATTTAAAAACAGACTTGATAAATGTTTGATATAATGTTTACGAAAAGTGTAAACATTATATTACAACCTGTAACATCACATTATATCCAGCGAGAACATCATACTACAGCCAGTAAGAACATTATATTTCATCCTGTGAGAACATATCATCCAATTAGAACATTATATAATCAGTGAGAACATAATATTACAACCAGTAATAACGTTTTATTACAACGCGTGAGAACATATTACACTAGGTGAGTACATATTACAACCAATGAGAACATATTACAACCAACGAGAACATATTACAATCAGCGAGAATTTTATATTACAACCAATGAGAACATTACAATCAGCAAGAATTTTATATTACAACCAATGAGAACATAATATTGCAACAGTGAGAAAGTTGTATTGCAACTAGTGAGAACATATTACAATCAACAAGAACATATTACAGCCAGTAAGATCTTTATGTTACAACTAGTGAGAACATTATATTATAACTATTATCAAGACTGCATCACAATCAGTGAGAACCTCTGACAACCAGTGATAACATAATACAATCTGAGAGAACATATTGCAGTCTGTGTTAGTATTATATTACAACCATCAAGAACATCATATTACAACCAGAGAACATATTACACTATGTTAGCATTATATTACATTCAGTGAAAATATTTGATTGCAACTAGTAAGAACTTTGTATTGCAACCAGTGAGAACATTATAGTGCAACCAGTGATAGCATTATATTGCAACCTGTGATAACATTATATCACATTTAATGAGGACATAAAGCAACTATCTAGGACATATTACAATATGTGAGGATATAGCACAGCCTGTGAGAACATTATGAATATAGAACATATATCAAACAGCGATAATACAACATGTGAGAATATTATATTATAAATGGAGAACATATAACAAATGGTGATAACGTACTACACCTGTGAGAATATTATAATCAATGAACATATTACAGACAGTGATAAACTACAACCTGGGAGAACATTATATGATATACAGACAGTGATAAACTACAACCTGGGAGAACATTATATAATATACAGACAGTGATGATAAACTACAACCTGGGAGAACATTATATGATATACAGACAGTGATGATAAACTACAACCTGTGAGAACATTATATAATATACAGACAGTGATGATAAACTACAACCTAGCAGAACATTATATAACATACAGAGGGCATCTGTGGGTAGTAGTGGGTACTTCTGAGGTCATTTGTATTCAATGTTGGTCAACATTCTGGTGATCCTTGCATTGCTCTTGACAGGAAAACCTGGAATGATATGGTCAATGAAAACGATATGAATAAAGCTTGGAAAACAACAACTTTTCGTGACACGGTTTATAGAGATTGTGGAGTGATTGTTACTGCAACATGAGAAATCTCTGAGCATGGCACAATCACTTGTCGTACCTTGGAAGTTTGGATTGATAATCACCAAAAACTACCGCTCAGTCATAGTTATTACATTAAAACATCATCTTTAGGCATGTATCCACTCAAAAATCGTACTCAGAATTTACCCACTGAAATGGTGTAAGTACCTAGCATTCAGAGTGCTGACCAAGGGACTATGAGAGGTGAAATGGACTTGCAAGGCCTGCTGTGAAGTGTTCGACAAAGGAATGTGGGAGATTAGCTTTTGCCAAAGGGATTGGTCATCAAGGAAGGGAGAGGGTGGAGCTAAGACCGTGTAACCTTGCTGTAATTGGCCAGGGTAGTAATAGATAGCAACAGGTGGGTGTAACGGACCAAAATCTGCAGTTATTCTCATCGACTTTCACCTTTAAGACGGAACGGGACGCGAACCCTCTTTTCCGCGCGGCTCCCTGTGGCTATCCCAGATTGTGTCCAGCAAAGGCCCCTGATTATTTCACAACGCACGTCCTACTGGTAGCCTTTACTGTTGACTGATCCCTTCAGCTGTCAACCGTCAGGTCACCAGAGATAGCCACTCACCTGAAAGTAAGTATCGCAATACGAACGACATTTGAAGGAATTGTTACGAAGAATTTCTAATATCAAGATTTTTCGTCACAGTTAGGGAAGGAATGAGAATTTCTAGTGCCATACAGACTATTTGTGGTCACAGTAAGGGACTGTTAGAGGATTAATGGTGACATACAGATTATTTCTCGTCACGGGATTTCTGGTGGACGTAAAGGATTTCTTGCAACTGTCTGGGGCAGATGGCAGTATATCGTACATTTTTAATGTTAATAGTCTAGATTTCTGGTAATGACTGAGAACCTGTATTGTGGTGGTAGGTTTATCTTTGTGATATTAGACTGTTGAGTGCAACGACTTAACTCCTTAATTATGACGGCTCAACCCCTCGAGTACAGCTCATCCGTTTGAGTGCGACAACCTAAAACCTTAGACGCCACAACCTAAACCATAAGTATGACGACCTACATCCTTGAACACAACGAGTGGAACCCTTAAGAGCTACGACTTGGTCCAGTATGATAACTTGTCCCCTTGAGAGAGATGGCTTCACCCTTAAGTACGATTACTTCAGTCGTTGTATTACAAGCATAAAGGCATTTACTCAAGAGGTTAAGTACTTTTATAGCAAATTTTACTTGCAGGTCGTATATGTGATGGGATGCGATACTATTGAGACATTAGGGCAGTGATGATAACACTACCACGCCAATGTCAAGCTGAAGTAATGAAAGTTATGGAACGTTTCTTTCATAATTATGACGTATTAACGACATAGTTTGGGAGGTTTTACGAGGCTGTTAAGAGGAAACCAAAGACCCAGTTATGGAGCACTTAAGATGACTTAGTTCGTTGCCCAGAAAAGAAAAATGTTGGATTTGTTTTTATGATGGTTTAGGTTAGGTTACCAGCGGGTGCTGAAGCATCTCATGCGCTCATTCTCACTTGTGCACATACGGTCTGTATCCTGCCTTTATGGTCCTAGGTTTGAACTTTAGATGGAGGATTACTGTATAGCATTCTTATAGAAAGTGATATTGGAGTCTTGTCTGCCTTGTAGTGAGTGAGTGCTAACTGACACAAGAGTTTAGCTTAACAAAACCTAGGATGAATTATCAACACTGCACTGTTGCATTATAGAAATTCCCTCGTGTTGATACTTCATCATTTGAGCTTACCGTCATGACCCACCACCCAGTCAGGAGTTGAGGATGTCCTAATCATTGGATGGAACATAACGGTAATAATACTGAACTAATTCCTGAAACTTAGCAAGTGTTTGACCCCTTGATCATATTAGTACGACACTAGCAAGGGTCAAGTGTGTGGTCTTCACCGCACTTTGTACTAGGATGTGGTCTACACCTCACGCTAGACCAGAATGTGGTCTACACCTCGTGCTGTACTAGGATGTGGTCTACATCTCACGCTGTACTAGGATGTGGTCTACACCTCGCGCTGTACTAGGATGTGGTCTACATCTCACGCTGTACTAGGATGTGGTCTACACCTCACGCTGTACTAGGATGTGGTGTACATCTCACGCTGTACTAGGATGTGGTGTACATCTCACGCTGTACTAGGATGTGGTGTACATCTCACGCTGTACGTGTGTGGCCTACACCTAACGCTACACTAGGCTGTGGTCTACACCTCACGCTCTACCAGGGTGTGGTCTACACCTCACTCTGTACTAGGGTGTGGTCTACACCTCAAGCTCTACCAGGGTGTGGTCTGCACCTCACTCTGTACTAGGGTGTGGTCTTCACCTCACTCATCTCCCCACCCGTTGTCATACCCAACTCCTCATTCGTCACCCAGCCTGACATCCCCACCGAAACCCCACCCGAAATCCAACTCATCACCCCACTTGTCACTTCATCCAGCACCCTTCCCGTCACCCCATCAGCCAACCTGCCATCACCCCCCTTCCAAGCCCTTTACGTGGGTGAATTGGGTAACTATCTTTTTTTTTGATGAGTATTGCTGTGTTAGTTATCTAAAGCCCATCTGTCTGGTTCTACTCCGTTAACGATGTGTTCCTTTTCAGAAATCGGGGGCCCGGATGAAATGCTCGGCGTGCAAGATCATCGCCCACACCGGCTGCATTGCAGCCCTAGTCGAGAGGGTCAAGTTCCCATGTAAACCCACTTTCCGCGACGTGGGTCCTCGCCAGTACCGCGAGCAGACAGCGACTCATCACCACTGGGTCCACAGGCGGAACCAGAAAGGCAAATGCAAACAGTGTGGCAAGGTAAGTCCCATTTGTTTGGTTCCAACTCCCTTCACTTCACCTAGGACCCTCATCTCACCTAACTACCTTCTTACTTTCTCGATTTTACCCAAGATTCTCGGCTTACTTAGCCACATTCTCCTGTCTTCGTCCCCATCAGGTTTTTCTGGGCATGTCTCCTCTCTTTTTCACTGACAAGTCCGCAAGTTCTCTCATTCGGTCTTTCCATGTACTCGTCCCTCTCCATTATGTCCTACACTCCGTTCATGTTAAGACCCCAGTTACATTCGTGTTTCTTTCAGAGATTCCACCAGAACGGTTTTTGTCCCCGTCGTGTCCACCTGCACTGACATTTATCTAGTCACTTCCCTAAGTACCTCTTACACCCCTGACGGTCCATTGTAACCTATCAAGCTGCCAATAGGTTAAATTTAAGTGCCACCTGTTACAATAAAGTCTCTTCTTACAGTGTCTAATACTCTGTTCACGTAAGGTTCGCCAGTACCATGAGTCCCTCTCAAGAGTCCCTATTGACTGATCCCATCAGGTCTTCCCAGTAAAGCATGTTGGTCGCATAGCCGGTAAACTATTCCTTTGAAGTCCGCTACAAGTAAAGCTTTCTTCACTGGTGAGGTTCCAGTGTTGCAGGCTATCGTGACTGGCATCTCAATACTTGTACTGAGCATCAGTATTTCGTCCCGGAAACAACTAGGATCGAAAGATTATTATATTCCCTAAAAGTATGTAAACTAGTATAAGCGGTTTACTGTTTAATCAGCATCGAATTTTTCATTACACAGTTTGGAAGCCGATTATATTTTTTCATAGAAAATTTAATTATCGTTTACCTATTTATTACCTGTTTCACGCCGCATACGTATGTACTCCGATGATGTGCTGTATGAGAAGATGGCGATCATAACAAGGATGTCTCTGCCAGCCCTCAAAATGAGTCCTCGTCTCAAATTTTGGTGTGGTCAGACCATCATCCACCATACCTGGATCCTTCTGCCACCTAACTCTTCCATCATCCGTTATCCCCTTGACCTTCTCACCTCTGGCTCATCCATCGTTCGCTATGCCAAGTTCTCCCCCGCCTCTTGGTCTACGATCATCCGCCACACCTAGGCTCCCATGGTCTCTGGTTCATCTATCGTCTGCTATATATGGGTTCCCTGGCCTCGGGCTCATCTATCATCTGCCATATCTGGGTTCTCCTGACCCCTGGCTCGCTCTTCGTTTGCCATATCTGGGTTCCCCTGGCCTCTGGCTTCTCAATCGTTAACCATTCCCGTGTCTTCCTGACCTCTGGCTGCTCCATCGTTAACCACACCTGGGTTCCCCTGGCCTTCTTGCTGCTCCATCGTTAACTATACCCGGGTTACCCTCACCTATGGTTACTCAGTTGTTAACTATACCTGGGTCTCCCTGGCCTCTGGCTGGTCCTTTGTTAATTATACCTGAGTTACCCTGGCCTCTAGCTGCTTTATTGTTAACTATACCTAGGTCCCCCTCACCTCTGGCTACTCTATTGTTAACTATACCTGGGTTACCCTGACCTTTGGCTACTATATTGTTAACTATACTTGGGTCCACCATTGTCTGCAATAAGTGGGATCCCATGACCTCTGGCTCCACCATCGTCCGCCATACTGGGTCCCCTTCACCTCCTGTTCTTCCATTGTCTGCTATAAGTGGGTCCCCGTGACCTCTGAAACCACCATGCTGGGTCCCCCTGACCTCTAGCTCCTCCATTGTTTGCTCTAAGTGGGTCCCCCTGTCCTCTGGCTCTACCATCATCTGCAGTGCTTGTGTCCCCCTGGCCTCACAGCGTCAGTCATACCCTCTCGGCTCTCATTGAACGTCTTAACGTCAGTCACACCCTCACGGCTCTGACTAAACTCCTCAGTGTCAGTCACACCCCCAGCTCTGACTGAACCCCTCCATGACTCACACCCTCCTGGGCTGTGACTGAACCCCTCAGCGTCAGTTACACACTCCCAGCTCTTAATGAACCCCTCAGCGTCAGTCATACCTCCCTGGGCTATGACTGAACCCCTTAGCGTCAGCCACACTCCTATTCCCCAACTGAACCTTCAGCGTCAGTCACACCCATCCGGCTCTGACTGAACACGCGTACTAATACTGGTGCGGAAGTAGTATATCGTGTTTTTGTCTTTCGTGCATACTTGTTCGTTCTTAATGAACACTGATTACTGATCACGGAAATATCTTTACACAGGCTGTCTGTTTGTACCCAGATACTGCATGTTTATCCATTTCTATCGCACAAATAATTTTTACATATTTTCCGACTTATGACTTCAAGAAGTTATTCTGGTAATGGTCGGCTGTATTGCATGAGTTCCTACGTTTGTTCGTCCTCCGCTGGTGAAAATTTCTGTATACTGATCACGTACTCAGAATTTACTAAGTGGATGCAACTCGTCGGCTGAAATGAGAAGTAGACGAAACTGCCATGTATTTCTAAGAAAATGACTATTCTTGTGCCACAGGCATTGTGACGTCTTATCTTAACAGCCATGAGATGGGAAAGACAGACAGAACCGAACGAAGGCAGAGACATCGCAGGGATGGCGGAAGATGGGGAGAAGCAAATGGGAAGGTGAAAGAAGTGGAAACAATAAGGCAGATGGATAAAGGGGTCAAGAAAAGTATAAGACACTCACTGGAAAGAAGCTAGCACGAAGACAGATGGAGACAAGAAGAGAGACAAACTGCTGCCCTACATACATCCAAGTTTAACAGTTTGTAGTGTGAGGAGCCGTCTTGTGTTGCAATATCAGATGTTAATTTACAAATCCTTGATGTACCTTTGACCTCTTCAGTACACGCGTACGATTTCAGACACATATATTTACTTAGATTCTTTATAAATGGTAAAGTAACTCGCCTTATGTATGAAGACCATCCGTTGACCGTTCCCTATTATCGTCACAGTTTGGTACACCAGAATAGACCACATTTCAGAAAATGTCTCCGTGGCCCGGAAGGGAACGAAAGATGTTTCAGGGAACGTCTTTTGTACTAATTGCTAAGATCTGAGGGTTAGGGGTGGGGACCCACAGAGGATAATCACTCCAAAGAAGAGGGTTTTCGGTAACTTTCGAAAAGAATGATAGAGGAAAGCCTTGGGAGGAGAGGGTGTGTCTGGTTGTTCATATCCCACTCCAGATGGGGACAAGTTGGTGTACTTTAGTCAGGTCGCTTGAGTTTGTGTGGGGTTAGCTCTTCCTCATTTCCATTAGCATCCTTCTTCTGGTTACCTGTTCCGTTGAAGATGTCCTGCCAGTGAAATACACCCATCCTTATCTCACTTCACAAGCTCTACCGAGAACTTGGTAAAAATTTTCACATTACAATGTTATGACGTGAGATAAGTTAATGGAAAGGGATTGATATGGTGTATTCTTGTATGGAATGATGGAGTTGAGGGTCTCCTTGATAGTGATTGTGGTGGTCACCAGCACGACCCATTGGTCGTCCTGCTGTTGATGATAGTGGTGGTTACTAGGACGACCCATTGATCGTTCTTTTGATGATAGCAGTGGTCACTAGCACGATCCACTGGTCTCCTACTGGTGATGGTAATGGTTACTATCATGACCCATTGGTCATCCTTCTGGTAATTATACTGGTTACTAGCACGACCCAGATGTCGCACCAAGACAGTTCTCTTCCTTGATTTTTTTTTCGTCTTCCTCTCCTCTTCTTTCTGCTTTCCTACCCTTAATCTTCCTGCGTCTTCCTTCTCGAACTGTTCCTTTTCCATGATGCTTCTGTTCTTCGAGTGCATCTCCTCCCTTCTTTGCCCTTGTCAAGAATCCCAGCGCAAGATCTGTTCCTCGACATGGTGTTCACGTCCTAGGGTGTGCATCTAATAACTGAATTTGTGTTTCCTTTGTCACCGAAGCAGAGTTGAGCAAGTATATAAAGATAAAGGAGGAACCCAGTGCCTGGGGTTGAGGTGGGGGTCCGATCAAAGGCCCCTGTTGCTCCTCTTGATCAAAAGTGTTTGATGTTATAATGATGGATATCTGATCTCTCTCTCTCTCTCTCTCTCTCTCTCTCTCTCTCTCTC